>PVLC010022990.1:0-26379 GCA_004027655.1 Graphiurus murinus | reverse complement strand
AAAAAAAAAAAAAAGAAGAAGGTAAGTGATGAGGTTCTGACATATTCTAGATTCTCTCCAGAAAAACTAAAGAGCGGGACACAACTAATATTAAACTTCAATCCAGGAAAAATCTCCAGGAATAAAACCCAATTCAGCATGCTGAAAGGCTCCCCAAACACTTCAGAAAATGGACCTCCAATAATGTACTCAGGAGCATTCTACTTCTGAACTACACTCCCAGTCCTAATTCATTTCTATTTTGAAATAGGGTCTAAGTTGCTGAGGCTGACTTTAAAATTGCAATCCTCCTGACATCCTCCCAAGTAATGGGATTACAGGCATGCGCCACCACATTCGGCTACAATTATACTTCAAAGATGAAAAAAGTCAAAGATTCATGAACTGTTCCAAGTTAAATGAGCCAAAAGAGACATAAAAAAACAAGGGCAACATGTGATCACGGATTGGAGACTCTGGACTAGCTGTTTTTTTGGCTATAGACATTATTGGAATCTAGCAAAATTCAATATAGTATTCAGATTAGATAATAGTATTATATCAATGACAATATCCTGATTTTTATAACTATACTATGGCAAAAAGAAAATGTTCTTATTCTTAAGAAACATCCACTGATGTATTTAGGTGCAAAGAGGCAACTTATTCTCAAGTGGTTTGGAAAAAGTATGTATAGAGAAAATTATAAAGAAAACATATTAAAATGTTAACAATTAGGGAATCCAAGAAAATGGTATACTTTTTACTAATTTTGCAAATTTTCAGTAAATCTAAGATTATTCCAAAATAAAAACTAAACACTTTGACCAATTTATTTCACTTATATATTCCTTTACAGGTAAGCACAAAAAAACTGATAAAAAAATCTTTCTAAATAAACCTAAATACATTCCTTCATCAGTATTAAAATTCTAAGTGTTAAGCAAGAATAGTTTATTTGGCAGTTTTTTGTTTTTCATGGCACACCAAGTAATAATCTTATACTCAAAAAAGAAAACTTCTAAGGTTTCACAGGGAAATATTGCATAAGAAGGCAAAAACTAGTCCTACCATGTTTTCTCAGAAAACATAGTGATTCTAATACAGAGAAGGCGTCAAAATCATTTCGCTGTAAAAATCTCTATCAATACCTTGTGTTGCTAGAATAATCCCACATGGCCACATCCAGGAGGCTTCGAACCCAAGTCTTGGAGGGCTCCTTGAGAAATTTTTGCTGGTAGATTCCCACTACAAGGTCCTCTACAGTGAGAAGTTCTAGGTCGTGTGTGATTTCTTCATTAGTAAACAGAAAAATACATACAGTTAGTGAACGTGGGTCCTCAGAGCATGTGCATCAAAACGGAAACAAGCGGAACACACTTCTGCAGGGACCCGGAGCTTCCCGTACCTGATGCCCTTGCCATAAGCTGCAGACACCAGTTGACTCTGGCTCGATCATCCGACTAGAGAAGAAAGAAAATTACTCGTATTTTTCTTCTACCTTGAGTTACCTTTAACTAATCAACGCTGTCCTTTCAAATGGGTGTGTGTCAGGGGTGACAGGAGAGATTGAAGAGTTTCTCACAACTAAATGAGAACCATTAAAAAGTGGTACACATTAAAAAAGACTACTGTTGTTATTAACCAGTAGCATGTAAAGAGCAACGTTAACACACTTTACACAAACCAAGAGTGTCTTAGGGTAGGTAAAAGAAGAAAACAATGTTCAGAAAAAAGATGAGGTCATCTGTTCATGATTATACAGTAAGCACCAAGATTAAAAACTCTATCCTCTGGCTCTTAGCCAAGAAGAATTTAGAGAAAATAAAGAACCTGGCTTCCTCTAAACATCACAAAAAGATGAGCAAGGGACTGCTACAAAGATGGTTTTCAGTAAGAGGTGATCTTGTCTGAAGGACAGGGGGCATCCATTCTTCAGCATAAAAGGAGAATGTGCTTATTTCAGAAGGAAGAACTTAGGAAATATGCTACCTACTCGACTAGAAACACATCCACCTTTTATAGTCTTCAAAATCAGAAAAATTTAAAAGAAAAGGCATTATACTAATCACACTGAAAACAATTCAGAATTAAAATGTTGTAATACACAAGCAAAAATTCTTTTGATACTTTTTGTGGATCTTCCAGTATCTAATTAAAGGAACTTAACTGGAAATTACCTTGCAGTAGATAGGTGGCCAATTCCCTGGGTTTGGATGAATAAACCTATAAAGAT
Source organism: Graphiurus murinus (assembly GCA_004027655.1). Lineage (NCBI taxonomy): Eukaryota > Metazoa > Chordata > Mammalia > Rodentia > Gliridae > Graphiurus > Graphiurus murinus. The sequence goes on along the minus strand of PVLC010022990.1, from coordinate 24,164 downwards.
TTTGTAATACAGTTGCTTGGTCCTGCCCAAATTCAAAGTTTGAAATAGGAATCTTGTGACTTGAATCACCTGAAGGAAACAAAAAAGACACAGAAGATCAAACTGTGAGCAAGACAAGCACGGTAGGGCAGGTATGGGCGGAGGGGTACACGAACAGTGGTGGATAATTCGTATTTAAGCACTTGGTTATTTGGGATTGAAACCAGGGCATTCTACCTTCAACTACACCCAGGCCCCTTATATTTTTTTTTATTTTGAAACAAGGTCTTGCTAAATTGCTGAGGCTGGCCTCACACATGGGATTCAAAGAAATTAGGAATTTTTCTTCTTTATTACATTTTATCAATTAAAAACTATGTAAGGGGACCTAAAAAAATCTTAATCTACAGTCTCTAACACTCATTCCAAGGCAAACAATGATGAATACATATTTTTCACTAAGACCAGAAAAGTTCAAAACATACAAGCAAAAATGAATCTAACTATTGTCATTTATTTAAAAAAAAAAAAAAAGGCATTGCAAGAATGACAGGAATGGCTTGTTGTGGTCGACTTGAGAAACCATTTCTTTTTTATGCTTTTATTGGAGCGTTGTCATTTTACATCACAGTAAGATTCAAAGTGATACATTCATGCAGGCACACATGACTTGGTGTATGTCACTCCATATCCCAACCCTGGCTCCCCATCTCCCTCCCTGTACATGTGAGGAAAAATGTATTTCTAATTTTAATTTTCCATAGGCTAGTTGCACACACTCTTAAGTTAAAAAAAAAAAATCTTAGCCAAGTGTGGTGGTGCACGTCTGTAAGCCCAGTTCTTGGGAGGCTGAGACAGGAGGATGGCAGGTTCAAAGCCAGCCTTAGCAACTTAATGAGGCTCTCTGCAACTTAGAAAGACCCTGTTTCCAAAAAAAATAAAATAAATAAGTAAAATATGGCTGGAGTTTTTAGCTCACAAGTAGAATGTCCCTAGGTTCAATCCCTAGCACCACAGAAACTTTATATAGAGGAAACTTTATATAGAGGTCCCTAATCAAACAATGATATTTCTAATCTAAGTTAAAAAATGACTATCATGACTTTCAGTCTAATCAAACAGGAAACTGCTTCAAGGCTGGTTTCTGGAAAAGGTTTAAACACTTAGGCGAACACACAGCTGTCTGGATCTGGACGGCCCCCTAGAGCTTGTGTGTTCAAGTCCGGGTCTCAACTACAGCAAGGTTCAGGGGCAGAGCTGGGGAGGGCCTGAGGCAGGGCCTTGAGAACGGTGTCTCTCTGGCCTCCCTCTTTGCTTTCTGGCTGTCAAGGGCTGAGCAGCGTTCCTCTGTCGCACCCTGCTGCTATGCTTCTGCCTTGGAGCTGGCCAGCCATGGGCTGAGCATTCGGAAACAGTCAGAACAAACCTCTCCTCTTTCAGCGGTTCTTGTCAGATAGTCTGGTCACAGCGAGGAAGAGCTGACTAACACAAGTCGGACCCTGGGCTTGCAAAACACTTAAAAACTCCTTCTCATCAGAAACTCAAAACCGTTTTGCCTGTTTTCAATTCTATTATTTTTGAAGCATAACTTAAAAAAATTTTTTTGGATGGATATCCCTTGTAAATGGTCCCAAATCTTGATAAGACCTCTTGAAAGATTTTTCCAAGTACTGGGCCACTAAAAGCGGCTGACCTTGAAACTCAGGAACACAGAGTATACAGAATATACAGAAACCAAAACCAGAATTCTGATACCATTAAGTTTATTAAAGTCGGTAAAGATCACACACACCGTCTAGCATTTTTATGAAGATTTCCCAACAATAATCTAAGTCTCTTCTTCCCTCAACGTTTTTTTTGTTTTGTTTTGTTTTGTTTTTGCAGTACTGGGGATTGAACCCAGGGATATTCTACCTTCGAGCTACCCCTCCAGTCCTATTTTTAATTCTTTATTTTGAAACAGGGTCTCATTAAGTTCTGGAGGGCCTCACTAAGTAGCTAAGGCTGGCCGTGAACCCGGATCCTCTGGTCTCAACCTCCCAAGTACTGGGATTACAAGCGTGCGCCACCACACCTGGCTTCAACTTATGTTTTATGTGTTAAAGGAATATGTTTGAACCAGTTTTGTATATATTCCATTTTTTGGTACTGGGGATAGAATCCAGGGGCATTCTACTTCTGAAATATACCCCCAGCCCTATTTTATTTTTTATTTTGAGATAGGGTCTTGCTAAGTTGCTGAGAGTCTAAATTTCTGATGGCCTTAAACTTGTGATCCTCCTATCTTGGCCTCCCAAGTACTGGGATTATAGGCATGCATTACCACACCAGGTCAGGTATACATACATATATTCAATTCCTACATTCTATCCCATTCCTTTATACTTACTTGCAGTCTGACAATGAAATCGAAACCCTCGTGGAATTTCACCTATAATACAAAATAACTATGTTGAGAAAAGCAGAAATCTGGAAGTCTTCTAGTTACAGTAATACTCCACAGGATCAACAAGTAGTAATAGGAAACTTTTATTATATGAAACTACAAAATAAAAATCCAGTATCTTTTTAAACCAAAGAATTTTGCATATTGTCTAAATTACTTCCAAAAGCAAGTTTCTCCTTATAAGGAAAGCTTGTACAAAGTACTGGCTTGCCTCACGGAGGTGAGCCCCTCACTGCAGCAAGTGCACTCACGCTCACTGAAGGAAGACAGCCTCCACATCCAGCTGTCTTAGTGTTTTAACGCACGAGAAAGAGACAGACAGACAGACATCTACACGTCGCAAGCAGCGCTCACAACTGTGAGAAAGACTCGTTTTTCTGTCTTCAGAAAATGAGGATGTTCTAATTCATTTTAAAGCAATCAACAAACTACACATAAAGCCATCCTCTCCCTCCTCATGCATTTCTTCTCCTTCCCTTCAAGAATATGGTGCTCCCTTAACTACTGTCATCTCCTTGGGAACTGAACCGAATCCTATGTCTTTCTAGCTACCTTGCTCTCACCGAGGGCATAGTGGAAAGAGACACATAGAGCGCCTGAGAGTGCTTCCTTACCTGTTCCTGTAACAGCCCTCTAATAGGTATCACCTCCACTTTACAAATGAAACAATGGGTTCAGAGAGGTTAAGCAGCGTTTCCTCAAGGTTATAAAGCAATAGCAGCTTAAAAACTAGTGACCACCGAGCTTAAGGATGGCACAGAGAAAGAAAAAAGCATAAAAGCTTTTAGAAAAACCCCAAGATGTAAAGGCAGAGGCAAGCGAATGGCCAGCTATGTTTTTCAGGTATTCTCTCTCTTTTGCTTTGGATGTAGAATGTCTCTTGGAAGAGCTCAGGCACTGGTAATACACAAATGTTCAGAGGTGAAGTAAATGAATCCTGAGGGTCCTAGTATCACCAGTGGATAGATCCAGAAGGATGAATAATTGGAATGGACTTAGTGGCTGGCCACATAGGCAGGCGGGTCACTAGGGGTGTGCACTTGGGGACTATCTACGTGCAGGGCCCTTCCTCCTGTCTCCCTCTGGCCTCCGCCTGTGAGAGCAGCACCCCCTGCCACTGCTGCCATCTATGCTTCAGAGCCAGCTCCACAGACTGAAACCTCCCAAACTGTGAGCCCCAGAAATCCTCCTTCCTGGATCGTGGGTTCACAGCCAGCCTCAGCTACTTAATGAGACCCTGGTTCAAAATAAAGAATAAAAATAGGGCTGGGAGTGTAGCTCAGAGGTAGCACGTCCCTGGGGTTCAATCTCTAGTATCACACACAAAAAAATAAATAAATAAATCCCCCTAGCCAGGCGTGGTGGCGCACGCTTATAATCTCAGTACTTGGGAGGCTGAGACCGAAGGATCCAGGTTCACAGCCAGCCTCAGCTACTTAGTGAGACCCTCTGCAACTTAGTGAGACCCTGCTTCAAAATAAGGAATAAAAAATAGGATTGGGGGTGTGGCTCAGAGGTAGAATGCCCCTGGGTTCAATCCCCAGTACCGCAAAAAAACCAAAACCAAAACAAACAAAAAAACCAAAACAAAAAACCCTCCTTCCTCTAACTGTGGTTGGGAAACACTATTCACCCAATTCTAACACTCACATAAGGTTAAATGACTAAATCTACAACCCACCCAATTCCTAATAGTTCTTCAACTAAGTATTATGAAGTCTTGTTACATTTTAAGAACTCAGCTATACTTTAGCTTGTTTTTTTAATACTGGGGACTAAACCCAGAGGCATTCTACCTCGGAGCTACACCCCCAGACCTATTTTATTTTATATTCTGAAACAGGGTCTCACTAAGTTGCTAAGGCAGGTCTTAAACCTGGGATCCTCCTGTCTCAGCCTCCCAAGTACTGGGATTGCAGATGTGTGCCACTGTACCTGGCTTGTATTCCAGCTTTTAATGAAACAAATACCATTAATAAACAAAGTCAAGATAAATGTAGATTTTAAGATCTACCACCTAATTAATTGCTCCTTACCAGGATTTATGAAACTGTGGAAGTCTGCTATAATACCTTCTTGAAGAGAGTATTTAACACAGCCAATTTCACAAGGGAGGAAGCGCTGCTCACAATGAGGAGGTAGCTCGCCATGGCTGAAAATGTTCAAAAAATAAAAAATGCCTCCAAGGAGAGCTGCAAAAAAAAAAAAAAGAAAAAAAGAAAAAGTAAGACAAATGAGTGTCTCCAATTTTCCCCTTCCAAAAACTCTAATTCAAAAGAAGAAAGAGCCTCAGAACCATTTTCTTTGTCTTCCTATATTCCTAAGTGAGCCAGAAAAAACTCAGCAACTATACCAGATAAAATTTCTATAATTACATTCAAAATTTATAATTAGTCAAAATTTTTATAATTACATTTATCCAGGATTAAAGTAACAACCACTCTTTGTTCAGAACAACAAAATTATTCAAACTTACAGCCAGCTCTACATAATTTAGCTGAGATCAGCCTTGAATCCCAGGAACATTATAAGAGAAGTTGCAACCCATATTCAACAAATAAAAAGGTTTGTGAATTAAAATCAAGCAGAATCAGTGCAGAAAAACCATAAACTAAAGGAATTTAGTTTATTCCTTTTATTCTTTTTACCAGTATACACAAGACCACTTATACATAAGAAAGAAATGTAAGAATGTGTGAAATGTTTTTATTTTCCATGACTGGCCAAGTTTAAGACAAATGATATAAGCTGGGTGTGGTGGCGCATGCTTGTAATCCCAGCACTTGGGAGGCTGAGACCGGAGGATCCGGGTTCCAGGCCAGCCTCAGCTACCTAGTGAGGCACTCCGCAACTTAGTGAGATCTGGTTTCAAAAAAAAGAAAAGAATAAAAAATAGGGCTGGGGGTGTAGCTCAGAGGTAGAACACCCCTGAGTTCAATCCCCAGCACCACCAAAAAACACAAAACAACAACAAAAAACCCAATGATATAAGTTTATTATGTGTTAAATAAAGGCAGAACACAACTAATAAAAATAACTAAATACAACACTGAAGGTTCTTTCTTAGCGACACTCTCTTCTGGGCTAGCGCAATAATTCACCTTTACTTTTATTACCACCCTGGGCATTTCTTCAATTTTATTCTCAGTTGAAAACTAGTAATTGTGTACCTTCATGGGATATAATGTGGTTTTGATATATATGTACATTGAGGGATGATTCAATCAAACAAATTAACCTATCACCTCAGATGCTTAATTTTTAGTGCAAGCATTTAAAAGATACTCAGCCATTTTGAAATACAAAATACGTTATTATTAACTATAACCACCAGGCTGTACAATAGATCTCAAAAACTTATTCCTGTGGGGTGTGGTGGTGCATGCCTGTAATCACAGTACTTGGGAGGCTGAGATAGATCAGAGATTCAAAGTCGGCCTCAGCAATTTGGCAAGGCTCTCAGCCACTTAATGAGACCCTGTTTCCAAACTAAAAAAAGAAAGAAAGAAACAGGGCTGGAGGTGTAGCTCAAAGGTAGAATGCCTCTGGTTCAATCCCCAGCACCACCAAAACAAAACAAAATAAAAAACCCAACCTTCTTCCTTCCCCCTAACTTTATAAGTTAAATGTATTTGAGGGTCTAGCTATAAACAAGTCTAAAAAGTATCTATGTTTAATAATTTATGAAGTAGTAGAAATTAAAGAGACCAAGTCAAGCATGGTGTGGTACCTGCCTGTAATCCCAGTACTTGGGAGGCTGAGACAGGGCGATTGCAGGTTCAAGGACAGCCTCAGCAACTTAGAGAGAGAGAGATCCTGTTTCAAAATAAAAAAATAACAAAAAGGGTTGGGCATGTAGCTTGGAGGTAAAATGTCCTTGAACTCAATTCCCAGTACCAAAAAAAAGAAAGAAACCAATAGACCAGACTTTTGTTACAAAAAACTGTCCAATATTACTTCAACAAATGTGAACTGTCTTATTTTACAACTTTAGTGCTATAATACTTAAACTTCAGTGCTATAAACTTAAACAGTCAATTTACTTTGAAATGGATGTTCAAAATGAACAGAAAACATTTTAATTGATCAGTAGGTCAACAGTGTTTTTAAGTATACAAATTCAAGTAAAATATTTTGAGAATACCTTGATCACTTTTTAGAGACAAACTTGACATATCTGGGGGTGAAACACTCTGCTTTGGGACAAGCATAGCTGGCCTCCTTAGTGGTGTAGAAACGGGTTTCTAAAGAGAAAGAGAATCATTATCCCAATACTTTAAAAACTCAGTGAATAATTCTTTAAGCCATGTATTTAAATGTAGTGAAATAACTTCAAAATAGTCCATCTCAAGGCCAATAAACCCAATGGAAACAAACAAACAAACATATTTGTCAACAACATTGGAAGGCAGACAACAGCAAAAGCTATAAATAGTCTGAATTAGAAAGTAAGTGGTAAATTACAAACTCAACTGTTACTGGCAGCCATTTGGGCACTACTGACTAAGCTAATCTTCCTGAATCATTTATGGCAGGTCAGTGGCCAAAAGAACACTATTTAACAAAGAACTCTAATACTTTGATTTTCATTTGAAGTGAAAACCAGATCATGTTGACTACAAGTCTCACATACCTTAAGTTTAGAGGGAAAATGTCTATAAAAAATTATAGTAAAAAAATCAAGAGATTTTGTTCACAGAATAAGTACAAATTCAATCAACTGGAGTTTCTACTCAAACATATATCTACAGGGAAAAAAAAATCAAACCAAAACAAGTAGAACAGTTTAAGAATGGAATTTTACAGCTGGGCGTGGTAGTGCACACTTGTAATCCCAGCATTTGGGAGGCTGAGATCAGAGGATCCGGGTTCGTGGCCAGCCTCAGTTACCTAGTGAGGCACTCCGAAATTTAGTGAGACCGAGTTTCAAAATAAAGAATAAAAATAGGGCTGGGGGTATAGCTCGGAGGTAGAATGCCCCCAAGTTCAATTTCCAGTACCGTGAGGGGAAAAAAATGGAATTTTACTATGTAAGAATGGAAAGAACACAAAAGGAAGGGGGTAAAAAAAGTTTCATAATTACCTTTCACTCTTCTGACTTAGTACTTTTAACATTCTACTATGCAGAAATTTACTCAAATAAACTCTACTCAACCCTTTTACCTGTAAGGTTTACAACTGTTTACCATCTCCAAAGTCTCCTTATTCCAGTATTTAAAACAAAGCATCTGGCTTGGTTCTAGGTGCCATTGAAAAATAATGGTCCAAACGACTTCTAAGCATCAAAAATTAAGAGTGCTTTAATCATGAGAGTTGAAAGGGACATTTAGAGGTCATTCATACCAAATACTCCCACTGCTGACTAAGGTTTATTGTCTGAGAATTTCCAAACTGGGATTCCCCATGTTAGAAACGAATTTTAGGGGAGTATTAAACAAATCCTCATGAACTCAAAGTTAACTCAGCAAGGTACTTTACTTCTGCGCAGAAAGGTACAGGCACATCATAAAATCGGGGCAAGCATGCGCCACCCGCAGCCCAAGAATCCTTTTATCCTAGTGATCCTTAGCCCACTGTGGCATCGCCCATTGGCTGGAGTGAGACCTCACAATCTAATCCGGTTGGCTAGTTTCCAACTGGGTAATTTTTTTTCTTTAAACAAAGAAATAGGAAATCTATACTTCCCATAGCGAGCAACACAAGTCCCAAAAAGTTACAAAATGGATTCCTAAGCTACTGTTAAAAACGAAGACCAGTTTTTATATGACATTATAACTTCCACAGAAAAGATCCTTTTTCTTTCTTACACCCGGGCCTATTACCACCAAACTGTACTCTTATAGAGCCGTGTGTGTGTGTGTGTGTGTGAGAGAGAGAGTTGTCGTTGATGGTTTTTTTTCTTTCTTTAACAGACTTTCTAACACCCTGAAAAAACCGAAAATCTCTTCTCCGCGCTAAGCCACACCACCCCAAGTCCACCCTGGCCGAGCCCCATTCACTCCTCTCGTGTTTACTGAAGGAGCCCAGGCGGCGGGCGGATGGAAGCTCTTTTTTCTAACTTTACCTGCTTCTCTGGAGGGCCAGAATCTTTCCCCTGAGCAGCTCTCCACTCCCGAGCCATTTCTGTGTATTTCTCCTTTTCTTCCTCTCTCAGGAGCTTGGGGAAACACAAGGGGGAGACGAGAGGAAGATAAAGACACAGAAATGGCGAGAGCCGGTGCTGGGCCCGCCGGGCAGCGGTCGGGCCTCGGGGTGTCCTGAGCTTCCGCCCGGCCCTCCCTGTCCCTCCAGAGGCCGAGATGGCAGCCGAGGCCGCCGCCCGTCGAGGCCTGTCGGGCCCGCCTGCCCTCCCGCTGCCCAACTGCCTGCGGCCTCACCGCCCAGTCTGCGGAGCAGTAGGGGATGGCATCGGCCACGCGGGCCACGGGCAGGCCTCGCCGGCGGAGCTCGGGAATCTTCTCCTGCACGAAGAAGTAGTAAGCATTGCGGCTGGCCCTGCGGTTCGGCATGGCGAGCGCGGCCGAGCTTCGACGCTGGCCTGCGACACCAAGAAGCCGGCGCCCTCGCCGGGCTCCCGCCCTTAGTAACCGAGGCGGCGCCTGCGCGCGCAGCCTCCCAGCGCTCGGCCAATCAGAGCACAGTGCGCAGTCGCAGTGGGCCCCGAAGGGCCAATCATCGGGAAACCGGAAGTGCCTACCTCGTGCGGCCGCGGCGGGGGCGGGGCAGAGTCGCAGGTGCGAAGCGTCCTGATTGGCTGGGAGGCATTGTCACGTGGAAGGCTCGGCGCATTTTCTGTACATTGTTGCGTAGTATGTAGCCTAGGAGGTAGAGAGAAAGGTGCGTAGCGGGTGCTTTGGGTTCTTCCGTGTTTTACAATTTTAAATGGCCATTGCACGCTAAGCACTGTGAGGGGCGTTGGGTGGGGACAGAGTAAGGAACACAATGAATAAGGTCATTTCTCTCAAGAAGTTTATGATGCAGTCGGTGGGGAAGGGTGACAAAACGTGAACCGACAGAAAAAGCTTGTTTTAAGAAGGAAGCGTAGCTGGGCGTGGTGGCGTCATAGGCCTGTAATCCTAGTAATTGGGAGGCTGAGACAGGAGGATCCCATGTTTGAGGCCAGCCTCAGCAACTTAGTGAGACCCTGTTTCAAAAAATACATATGTATTTCAATAAAAGGATTGGGGCTGTAGCTCGGAGATAGAATATGCCCCTCAACCTAATCCCCAGTACCAATAAACAACTAGCTCAGGGGTTGAATGCCCTTAGGTTCAATCCTCAGTACCAAAAGAAACATCCAGCAAAGCCGGGCGTGGTGGCGCACGCTTGTAATCCCAGCATTCGGGAGGCTGAGACCGGAGGATCCGGGTTCGCGGCCAGCCTCAGCTACCTAGTGAGGCACTCCGAAACTTAGTGAGACTCGGTTTCAAAATAAAGAATAAAAAATAGGGCTGGGGGTGTAGCTCGGAGGTAGAATGCTCCTGAGTTCAATCCCCAGTACCGCAAAAAAAAAAAAAAAAGGAAACATCCAGCAAGGGGCTGAGATCTAAAATAATGTCTTCGAGTAAAATTTCATCATAAAGGTCTGGTTCGTTATTTGCCAATTTTGTTAGTAGGTAACTTTTTGGAGCAATTAGGAAATTTCTCTTTTATAATGTTAACGTTGCTGTTGATGTGTAGAGAAGATACTGGTTTTAGTGTGGATCCTATGTATTTAGTCACAGTGAACTCTGCCATTGGTTGAACTACTGCCCATTGATTCTCTTGGATTTCCTAGTTAGATATGTTTCTCAGAGGAAATTCTCTTTATTCAGTTTAGTAAGTGTGTGTATAAGTAGGGCATGAACTGTTGAAAATTAAATGCTTTTTCTGCATCTTTTCAGATAACCACAGTTTTATCTTTTTGGTACTATAATAAATAATATTGATAGATTTTTCTAATGTTGAAACATCCTACCATTGTGTGTGTGTTAGTTACTGTGGATTGAACCCAGGGACATTCTACCTCCGAGGTATACCTCCAGCCCTATTTTATTTTTTATTTGGAAACAGGGTTTCGCCAAGTTGCTAAGACTGGCTTTGAACCTGCTATCCTCCTGTCTCAGCCTCCCAAGTGCTGGGATTATAGGTGAGCACCATCACACCTGGCCCTGTCATTCTTTTTTTTGTGTGTGTGTGGTACTGGGGATTGAACCCAGGGGCATTCTACCTCCGAGCTACACCTCCAACCCTATATTTTTTTATTCTTTTATTTTGAAACAAGGTCTCACTAAGTTGCGGAGTGCCTCACTAGGTAGTTGAGGCTGGCCGCGAACCCAGATCCTCCGGTCTCAGCCTCCCAAATGCTGGGATGACAAGTGTGCGCTTGGCCCTGTTGTTCTTAATATAAACTCTTCTTGGTCTTGAAGCTTTGCTGATACTCTAAAAACATGCTTAATATAGAATTTTTTGCTCCCTTGATTGTAGTGATATAGATTACAGATTTTGAGTGTTCTCCTTACCAAATACTAATAACCATGGTTATGATAGCCTCATAAAATGAACTGCCATTTTTCTTTGTTCAGATTTGAATGATAGTTGGAAATTACCTATTCCTCCACAGTGTGGTAGAATTTCTTAGTAAAACTTTCTATTTCTGGTGTACCTCTGGAGGGTGTGGTGGGGCTGACCTTTGACTACCATTTTAGTATCTTGTATAGGTTATTAGTTTTTTCAGTTTTCTACAGCCAATTTTTGTAATTTTCCTAGAAGATTACTTATTACATTTGGGTTTTCAAGTATATGGTTATAAAAATTGGAGGAGATATGAAGCCACTGAAACTTTCATACATTATTGGTAGGACAGCTGCTTGAAAGTTTCTCATAATCATCTTTAGGGCCCAGAAATTTCATTCTTTTAAAAGAAATGAATCTTCATAGCAACTCTATTCATAAGATCCCCAAACTGGACAACCCAGATGTTCACCAACAGATGAATTGATAAATTATGGTGTATCTACATAGTAGAAAGCTACTCAGGAACAAATAGGAATAAACTAGTATTGACATGCAATATGGATGAATTTTGAAATTTTATTGAGTGAAAAAAGGCATACATGAACGTGTACATACTATATGATTCAATGTATACAAACTCAAGAAAAGGTGAAAAAGTAGTTATAGTAATCAGATCGGCAATAAACTGTGGCCAGAAGGTAGGGGAAGTGATTGAGAACTACACAGGAAACCTTCTAGGTTGACAAACATTTTATACTTTGATTGTAGTTACAAGAAGTATATGTCAAAGTTCATCAAACTATAGACTGAAATATATACATCTTATTACATGTAAATTGTGGCTCAATAAAGTTGATTTTTAAAAACAAATTCTTGGCATAAAATAAATGTAGCATTTGCTTGCAATTTAAAATGTGCACACTAATCGTATCCCTTTCCTTTTTGCTGCTAATATTATTTATACCTTTCAAGTTTTTCTTAATATTTGCCAAATTTATTTTATTAATTACTTTAAAAATCTAAATTTTGACTTTATTGGTCAACTTTACAGTTTTCCTTTTCACTTGCTTTGGATTTTAGTTTGTTACTTTGATCTACTTCAGGCTTTTAAAATATTTCTCTTTGTCGTTTCTGAAATAAAAAGTTTTATTCAGTTATTTTTAATGTCTTTTTATTATGTTCATAGGCTTCCTATTTTTCCTTGTTTGCTCTAGTTTCTCTTCTAGAGGTTTCAGAGTTACACATTCTATCTTTCTTCACTGCATACTTAAACATACATTTTAAGGTAATTGTTTTAAAATTTAGATTTTATAACAACTTCTACCAGTATTCATACTCCCCCTTTCCAAACGGACAAAAAGCTTAGAAAATTAACACTTTTCCCCTCAGTCTCCAATTCCACTCCCTTCTGCCATCCCCTTTCCATCCATCATGTCATCTGAGGTTTTTGTTTCCAGGGATTTTTTTTTTTAATACCAATATTGAGACATGATGGAAGTACAACACACTGAACATGTGGAAAGTGTACAGTTGGGTGAGTTTTGACACAGGTATATACCTGCCCTCAAGATAATGGACATGTCCATCCCTCAGAGTTTCCTGGCCACCCTGACACTGCTGGAGGCTGCCCGCCATTCAGTGATGCTCTGCTCATTATTCCTTGTTTTTTCCTCTGTGTTTTGTTTTGCGTAGCCTCCATTGCTGTGTCTTCCCGCTTATTCATAGCTTCTTCTTAATGTCTAATCTTCTATTAGTGCCATCTGAAGTATTTTTCAGATCAGATTATTTAGTCTTCATTATTTCAAGTTAATTGAATCATATCTATCATCTATCTATCTACATATATCTTTCATTTTTCTACTTCACACGGTGTACCCTTCCTCTACCTTCTTTAACATGGAACGTAGTTATGATGCCTGGCATAGATATCATAACTATTAATTGTCCTTCTCTACTCGTTCTTTCATCTACGTTGTTTCTGGGTCTGTTTCTACCTATTGATTTTTTCTTATTATGACGGGTTGTACGGTTTGGCTTCTTTGCATGCTCGCTAATATGTGATTGGATGATACTCATTCTAACCCTGTTGAATGCTGCATATTTCAGTATTCTTAGAAATATTCTTGGGCTTTGTTCTGGGATGCAGCTTGTTACTTGGAAACAGTTTCGGGCTGGTGTTTGCTGCTTTTGAAACTTGTTTTTATGCTCTGCTGTTCAGGACCAGAGCAACAGGAGAAGCCATTTCCTCCTCCATAGCTGTCACGCCCTTCTCAGGACGCTACCTGAGGCTTTTCCTCTGTCTTTGGAGGCTTTTCCACTTGGGCTGATGAGAACACAAACTATTTCCAGCCCTGTGCGGATTCCAAGGACTGTTCCCTCTGATCCTTTCAAGTTGTTCTTTCCCTGGCGTTGTGTGGTTTCCTCCCACTCACGCTAATCAGTATTCAGCTAAAGCCGGGAGGGGATCCTCACCAGAACTCCAGAGCTCCGTTTCCCTTCGGCTGTTCCCTCTTTCCTGGTGCTGTGCCCTGCATTCTCTTGCCACTGTAGTCAGCCCGCCTACTTGACGCCATCAGCTCCCTGCCTGGGCCGCCCCTCTCAGCGCTTCAGCTGGGTATGCTCCAGCCGGGACAGTTTGTCTCTGTTCTCTCATCTGCTCCCTGATGTCCACGGTCTCAAAATATCGCTTCACCCATATTAGACCAGGTTCTCCTTTGTTCCGACTGCTGGGCAGATCAATTCCCTGTGATTCCACCTTGATCGAGATGGCTGTTTCCTATTTTTAACATTTTTAAGCAATATTCAGACATACTGAATTTTTAGATGGGTGATCAAGGCAGACCACCTGAGGAGCAGGGAATCTTTCAATTAAGGAAGGATGGAGAGGAGCAGAAAGAAAGGCGTTGCAGACTGAAGGAGCAGTATAGAAAACGGCTTCTATGATGAAGAGCTGGGCACCAGCAGTGGGAAAGGACAGAGGGAAAGTGGGTTGGTGTTGCCATCTCGTCAGCCGTATTGAGGTTGGAGAAATCACCAGGGATTTGGGATGGCCATCGTGAGGACTCAAGTATTGCTCTAAGTAAGATGGATGGACATGTGAGGGTTTTATTTTATACTTACTTATTTTTAACTGACAAAAGCTATATACATTTATTGTGTACAACATGTTTTGAAATACATATATATATAATCACAGAATGGCTAAACTGAACTAATTAATATATGTATTACCTCATATGCATGTTTTGTGTATGAGTGTGTGTGTGTGTGTGTGTGTGTGTGTGTGTGGTGAGAACATTTAAAATCTACTCAAGATTCCATTGACATGTAATGATATGATTTATAACTTAGGAACATCAGTGTCTCGGTCAACACTGTCACTGCTGTAATCGAAAACAATTGACCAGAGGATTCACAGGAGAGAAGATTTATTTGCTTACAGTTTCTTGGAGATCTCAGCTTCAGTCCATGTCAGGCCAGGTCTGTGGTGTTCAGAGCCTGGTGATGGGAAGCAGAGAGAGGGAGAGAGCAAGAGCTCTGCTCTCTCATCACGGAACCCAGAAGCAACAGAAAGCACGCAAGCCGGGGAATTCAAAGACTAAAGCACAGTCCCTCGGCCACATCCCCAGGAACACACCTTCCCCAGTCACACCCGGCTGGCTCTGGATACACCCAGGAACTCCGTTAACAACAGGTTTATCCACTGATGGGATTACAACGGTGTGGCTTAATCATGTCAACTCTGAGCATTGATACATGAGCTCCTCGGGACATTGCATATCTAACCGTAACAGTCGGTGTTCTTGCTGTTTGGAGAATGGTGGGCACAGTGAGGCCTGTCGGGAGTCCGGGTGACAGATGACAGGGACCTGGAACACAGAAGCAGCGGCAGACATGGGGAGGAAGCAAGGGCTCAAATCCCATCTCGGGGCAAAGCAGAGCTGTCTAGGAGGTTGGATGTGGAAGAGAGAATGGGAGGAATCCTAAGGATTGAGTGAGTAATGTGTGCCTTTACTGAGACGGGGGTGACTCGGGGCCGAGGGAGACGGTGCTAATGCCTGGGAGGTCCAAAGCCTCCCGTAACTTCTAGTTTCGGCTTCCCTCCTTCTTTGATACAATTGCATTTTGAAAATCTCACTTAAGTCCTACATAAACAGAACAGTTTCCCCAACTTTCCAACCAGATCTGTTCCTACTCAGAAATTCTAAAAGATGGCAGGTTTAGGTGGGGGTATGCGTGTGGGAGGCTGAGGATTAGGAACTCCGTTCTGGACATGTTAATTTCTCGAAGACTACTATATATTCGAGTGAGGATGTCAAGTAGGCAATT
The DNA here is from genome assembly GCA_004027655.1 of Graphiurus murinus. Lineage (NCBI taxonomy): Eukaryota > Metazoa > Chordata > Mammalia > Rodentia > Gliridae > Graphiurus > Graphiurus murinus. Next base: position 8,914 of record PVLC010022990.1, on the reverse strand, counting down.
GGCCATGTAAGTCTGAAGTTCTGGGCTTGAGATAGAATTTGGAAGCAAGCCACATGAAGATGGAATTTAAATTCGTGGAAATGGATGAGATCACTCGGGGAGAGAGGGGAGAGAGGGAGAAGAGGGATCCCGGTTGGAGCCCTGAGGAACAGGCACATTTGGAAGTCAGAGAAGGAAGACCCAGAAGAGGTGGCTGGGAAGGGACCTGAGAAGTGGGAGGAAAAGCAGGAGGACTGACGGAAGAGCGACTCCGGCAGAGAGCTGTCCATTCCCTCAACACGTGTAAAAAGAGCTTTCCGAGTGCCAGGCTCCGACTTGGGCACCTCAGTAGGTTGGATAGAACAAAGCTTACAATGAGGAAAACGGGCAATAAAGAAAGAAACAAGTGTCTAGCAGGGTGTCAGAACATCTTATTGGACAAGTCAAATGGAGAAAAATAATGCAGGAGAGGAAATAGCAATGGAGAACGCAGTTTTAGGGGGTTTAGAAAAGATGCCATAGGGGAAATAAAACTTGAGCAAAGTCTGGAAAGAAGTCAGAATTCCAACCGTGGGGCTCCAGGCGGAGGAGCGCTCCAGGCGAGGGGGCAGCAAGCACGAGGCTCCGACGGGAGCGGGGCGGGAGTGTTGGGCTGGGGTGGGGCGGGTAGAAGGGGTCTTAGGGAGGGGGCCAGGGCCGAGCCGTGCAGACTCACGGCCACCATCCACACCTAGAGTTTAGTCTAAATGGGGCAAGCCACGGGGGATTTGGATGGCTTCCACTTCTTAAAAAAAATTGATGTATAAGGTGTAATTTTCAGTTAAGTTCTATAAAAATCAGCCAAGAACACTGCAGTGTATTCTTGGAAAATGTGGCTGAGTTTTTTCCCTGAGGCTAGACAAGGACCTAACGTTCTCCAGCGCTCATCCCCCACCCTGATGATGGTGGTGGATAGCTAACACTCCTTACAAGTCTCCGTGTTGGACTCCTTGCTTCACACTCCAAGGGGGTTATTTCATCTTCCCTTTGCGACACCCCTATGAAATGGATTCCATGATTATTCCCATTTGCGGAATGGGAAACTGAGGTTTGGAGTGGGGAAGTGACCTCCTCAAACTGTACCACCCACGAGTGACTCTGCGCTGTGTGAGGGCCCTGCTTCTGTGCCTCTCTATTCTAACCTGTTCATTGTGGATGCTCTCAGTTTTATTGCCTGATACTTTGCCAAAGCAGACAGAGGAATTTGCTGGTACCTTCTGTAGTCAGCCAAATGCACTACCACATTCTTGAGTAGCTCGGCATGAAGTCTGGTTGCTCAGTCTACATACATGCAGCTGTGGCCGGCCTTGGACTCCGCCGGTCGTGACTGCCTGCGTTGTCTGCCTTGACTCCCATCCAGCTGTCTGTAGCCTCGTTTGGGTGCTCATCCCTTCCAGAGCTCTCGTAATCAGCTCTCCCATGGAGTTGTCCACTCATGCTCTATTTTGCATTTTGCGGCCGGAATAACTTTGCTGAAACACAGGTCTGATGCTGTTCTGTTAGTTCTCCTGGCTGGTGCCTTGCCTGTGGACTTAAGTTTGGCCCTAGTTGCCTGGTCGCCTCTCTGACCTCGGCCTCCCTTCCCAGCCTTCTCGCTGACTCTGCCCTCTTTGAGCCCACGCTTGGGGCAGCAGGTCTCACTGTCTCCTCTGTGGCTTGTCCTCTGTGCTACCTCCTGCTCCCTTTCTGTCCTTGGAGCTTCAGTCCAGTTGATGTTTAAAACTTAGCCCAGGGCCCATTTTCATGAAGACATCTCTGACTGGCGCTGCTGATGGGCAAGTGGCCCCTGCCTCCGCCTTCGCTGGCACATCCCTCCTGGCGTGTGTCCTAACGTAGACCTGTCACACTAGCCTATTCAAGGACCACGTTGCCTCCCTCTCACCCGCCCTCCAAACACATGGCCACAACTCCATTGTAAGCTCTGTGATGTACAAAGCTGTGACTCATTCATTTTAATTCCTATTCATCTCCAGTTTCTGGATGTAGTAGGCGCTCAATAAATGTGTGTGGAATAAATGGGCGAATTCAAGCCAGGGAAAAGAAGATGGGGAAGAAGGAAGGTGAATGCACTGGATCCGTCTGTAACCGACTAGACACACACGTTGATTCTATGGGGAAGGCACTCTTGAGACCCTCGCCAACTCCACCTCGGAGCTCAAGGCTGTTCTCCAACACTGGCCTGAGAGCCCGCCGGCCCCTTAGCTTCTCTGAGCTGCTTCCGCTCACGATGCTCAGTTTTCTAGTCTTCCTCTTTCAGCCCCCTTTCCTGCCATTTTCTGGGGGTGAGGTCATCAGATGACATACTCTTTCTGGCTCACTTTCCTCCCTCCGGTCCTAGCTTTGACTCATGCCAGGGAAGGCCTCAGAAATAATCGCTGGCCGAGTTGCAAGACCTGGCATCCAAGCATCTTGGTCTTGGGAAAGACAGCCAGCCAGGCCCCTTTCTTCTCTGCCTTCTGCTTGCCCACTGGAATCAGCCTGGCTCTGCTGCTCATTTGGGGGGCTGTCAGTGCTGTTCGAGTCTCTAAAGGATAGTAGTATTGAAACAAAAGCGAAAACCAGAATCAGGGATCATAAAGGAGAAGCAACCTTACTTCATCTTTGGCTCTGTAAATTACAAAGAAATTATAGGTTTACCTCTCAGTCAGTAAGGGCTCCCGGGGTTTCACCTGCTCATAATTAACTTGATTAACTGCTCACAGCTGAGACATCGTGAAAGCAGGTGGACACCTGGGGGCTTTTGAACTGGCTAAAAATACCAGCCTGACAAAACACCCATCTCCCCTTCCTCCTGCTCTGTTCCTTCCTCTAGGGAGGTCCTAGAGGTCGAGGAAATTTTAGAGGGGGCATAGCTTTTGTCCAGCAATTTTTTTCTACAATGTAGATAGCTTAGAGTGCATAGAAAATGCTAAGGAAGAAAATAGAAATGAATGACAGCTTTACCCAGGGATAACTATTATTGCTCTTTTGTTGTTTCTGTTCTCTCTTAAATGCGTCTTTCTGTATTTGAGACCATACTGTAAATTTACTTTATGTTCTATTATTTCTCCTTCACTTATTCTTGGGTGGACCTTTCTAGGGGAAAGCACGGTGAGAAAGGTAATCCAGGAGACTCTGACCTCAGGATGGGATACAGGAGGCCCTGCCTAACGCAGGCAGCGCCCGTTCCACCCAAGATGGGGTCCAAGCCTGAGACAGGAGGCTCTGGGTTAAATCTGCCACAAGCATGCATACTTTTCAGCATATTCTCCAAGTTTTTACTTATTATATACCCACCACTGTTCTTGGCAGTTCAAAAAAAAAAAAAAGGTTTTTTTTGGGGGGTGGTATCATACATTTTATATTTGCTTTAAAAAAGTATAAACAGGCTTCCAGATTGAAAACATTTGTTTTCTTTTTTGTTTTATTTCTTTTTTTGTTTTTAATGTTTCTGCTTTCACTATAAAGTCTTCAGTTTTTTTTAGTTTATTGGTTTAATTTAGATTTTTTTTTAACTTATAATTCATTGAGAGGGGTTTTGAAGGTTTGCAGGGTGGGGGAGATAAACCTCATAGGTTGCATAAGGAAGAAGAGATGAACCAAACTTAGATAAGAAACACAGTATCTGCTTTAAAAGCACACCTCATGTAGTCCTCTTGGAACACAAGATCAGAGAGAAGTATGGTTTTCTCTGCGTGCTTTAAAAAGACCCATGCGAAGCAGGACTCCTGCGCATGCATGCCTGTGTGTTTGCAATGAAGTCATGTTTTAAGGAGGACTCGGTTGCATTATATTTATAACTATGTGGTTGCTACCAGCTACCAGCATGCCCCCTTGCTGGTTCACTTCTCTTTTCTCCGTGTCCTAATTCTGCTCTAGTGTGCAGCTTTGATGAAGCAGCCTGTTAGCCCCCACCCCCTCGCCCCACCCCCACCCCTCCAGCACAGGCCCAGCGGGGCATGCTGTTCTGTTCTCACACAGGACCTTGTTCTGCCATGTTGCTCTCTGGTTGCAGGAGGAAGTGTGACGTGTTAGGGGTCAGGACCTTCACTTGGTTGTGTGAGCCAACCTTGACTGGGGGGCCTGTCTCGTTTGTCCTCAGTGGACAGCTGGTGCTTAGCCAGGTAGTAGTCCATCTGCAAACATCCAATCAATGGCTTTCCAGGGGAACAAAAAGACGGCTAGATAGTGTGTCTTGAGCATTGGTGTGCATCGAGAGCACTGGGGGAAGGAAGGCAGGAGAACGCAGATCTCCAGGCCCTGGAATTTTTTATCTCATCATTGGAGTAGAGCCTGGGGATCTGTGTTTTAAGCAGACACTGTAATGTGATTTTGCTGCGGAAGGTTCAAAGGCCACACTTGGAAGGACACGGGGATTCTGGGTGTCATACCCTACTCCCCACCCTCCTTCCGCTCGTCTGCATTAGGGCTCCCCTAGAGGCATCCTCCATCACCGTGGTAACAATGTGTGCTTGGGAGAAGCAGCGATCCGCAGTTGGCCAGGGACCCTGCCCACTCAGGAAGATTCAGAGGAGACCGCCTGTAGCTCTTCGGCCCTAAATGAGACAGGTTCCTGGGATGCAGACAGGCCCCGGCATGTCGTGGATGACTGGGGCACCGCTCTTCTGCAAGCCTCCGATTCCTGCTCCAGTGCCCACAGGCACAGCTCTGTCCCCATCCACTTCCAGCTCACGGGGACATCGGCTCCTCCCGCAGCCCATCCCCCACCCCACTGTTTATGCCCAAGTGTTGTACAAAATGCCATCGCTCTGTTGGTTTAGACGCCAAGCACTATTCACATCTTATGTGTGTACACACATACAGCAGGTCAGAATCATCTCAACCCTCTGGTGCAAAGGCAATCACTTTGGGGTCAGAAGACTTGAGTTCAAACCCTAGCTCTGCCACTTACTAACTACTTGATCGTAGAGAAGGTAATTACACTGTCGGGGCCTAACTTTCCTCATTAGAGTTAAGTGAAAAAGCTTATAGGACATCTAGAACTATGCCTAGAATCTACTAAGATGTTATAAATGCTGGGTACCTCCTTTATTTCTCTCTCTCTATTTTTTCTGTATTAGAGGAAATAGTTCCCAAATTTCCAACACATACCGTATTATCCAGGGTTCTTAGTGGTAGACATCAGAAATCATCGTGGCCAGAATAAAGGGAGGGGAGAGAGAGAGAGAGAGAGAGAGAGAGAGAGAGAGATGGACGGATCGTGAAGGGATATCTCATGGCTCACAGTACTGTCAGGTCCAGACGCAGAGGGCAGGCTGCAACCCAGAGCATGCCCCACCTCTCCTGAGCCGGCCCTGGGTGCCGGATGCAGCTGCCATCTGAAGGTGACAGGTGCTCACACTGTCCGCCGCTTGCCTGCGTTGCCCCTGATTCCGCGCCTGTGAGTGCGAGAGCCTGACCATCCCTGGGGTCCCCGCCAAACACTCGGGCTGGAGTGGTCAGGAGCCGGCTCTAGACTTTTTGGCTTCTATAAGATGGAATTGCTTAAGAAAAAAAAAAAAAAAGACACCATCGCCACCAACAAAAACGAAGGGCGTTCAGATGTCAGGCGGCTGTGAAACCCCCCGTGCAGGAGACACCATCTCCTGCCACTTCCTGGGCGTTCACATACCATCTGTGCTCATGGATACATGCATTCTTAGCTGTGGAGTCTTCCTGCCTCGGAATCTCCTCTCAAGCCTAGGGCTACTATTTTCGGAGACTATTTTATACCTTTCTGTTTTGTCTCTCCTTCCTTAGCCCAGAACATTCCTTACCTGCCATCTTTCCACCGCTGGGCAACGTCCGGGGTGGATCCCTGGGCACCCAAATGTGGCCTATTCTGCAAATGCCAGTTCAGATGTGGCAGTGGTCTTCAGCCCCCTCCCAACACCACCTCTCCTTTCCTGGTCTCGTGATCACCTTTGCTGACGTTTACAGTGCATACGTGTTATTCCTTTAATGGGCTGCTGACCACCTTCTCTCTCCTGGACCCAGGATGGGGTTCCCTCTGTCTTACTCCTCCTGGGGGCCTTGGTTCTTACCATATTGGAGACTTGGCATGTATTTGTTAACCCACGCCTACTTCCCCGGTCCTCTATCAACCTATCCTGACTTCCCACAGCCCTGAGACACATCCCTTTAAAAAATGGGAATAATCTCTGTGAACGCTCCCTACGAAAGGCGTTGGACAGATTAAGTCATAAATGTTGATTCCATTCTAGTTTTACATATTTTCTGTAAAAGGCTGTATGCCCTTATTCTACCGCATAATGTTTCAACAGGGAGAAGCTAGGAGGCGGAATTCCCGCCCACCTTTTCCATTCTGCTGAGCCTCTGGGTTTCCTTGCACTGTCAAAAAGAGAACTAGACGCAGGGGCGGGGGGCCGGCAGCAAAGCAAACACCCTGGCCTGCAGGACTCACTAAGGGAAGTTCCATGAAGTCATGCTAAGTCCCTGAAGGTCCCTCACCCGGTCGCTCCGTGCCTCTCTCCCAGCTCTGGCGGACGGCAACCCAAGCACACACTGGCTGCTCGCAGCTTGAATCCCAGGCCCACGTTCCCGTGGCTGGCTGGGGAAGCCCGGGGTCGCCCCAGCGCGGCGAGCGCCGCTCCCTGCTCCCTGCGCACCCCTCCACGAGGGCGTACACTGCGGCGAGCTGCCGACCCCCGCGGCTCTCGGGGTGCGCTCAGCCGCAACGCAGACCTCGGGGGTCTCGGGGTGCACTCCACCGCGGCTCTCGGGGTGCACTTCACCGCGGCTTTCGGGGTGCTCTGCGCGATGCAGACCTCGGGGTCTCGGGGTGCACTCTTCCACGGCACCCAGTCCCGCAGCTCTGAGGGTGCACCCCACCGCGGCGCCGACCCCTGTGGCTCTCCGGATGCGCTCTGCCGCGATGCAGACCTCCGGGGTCTCGGGGTACACCCCACCGCGGCTCTCGGGGTGCGCTCTGCCGTGACGCGGACCTCGGGGGTCTCGGGGTGCACTTCACCGCGGCTTTTAGGGTGCGCTCTGTCGAGACGCAGACTTCGGGGGTCTCGGGGTGCACCCCACCGTGGCTTTCTGGGTGCGCTCTGCCCGACGCTGACCTCGGGGGTCTCGGGGTGCAGCCCACCGCGGCTTTCAGGGTACACTTCACCGCGGCTTTTGGGGTGCACTCTGCCGAGACGCAGACCTCGGGGGTCTCGGGGTGCACTCCACCACGGCTCTCGGGGTGCGCTCTGCCGAGACGCAGACCCCAGGGGTCTCGGGGTGCACTTCACCGTGGCTCTCGGGGTGCGCTCTGTCGCGACGCAGACCTCGAGGGTCTCGGAGTGCACCCCACCGCGGCTCTCGGGGTGCGCTTTGCGCGACGCAGACCTCAGGGGTCTCAGGATGCACCCCAACGCAGCGCCGACCCCTGCGGCTCTCGGGGTGCGCTCTGCTGCGACGCAGACCTCGGGGGTCTCGGAGTGCACCCCACCGCGGCTCTCGGGGTGTACTTCACCGCGGCTTTCGAGGTGCGCTGCGCGACGCGGACCTCGGGGTGTCGGGGTGCAACCCCACCGCGGCTCTCGGGGTGCGCTCTGCCGAGACGCAGACCTCGGGGGTCTCGGGGTGCATCCCACCGCGGCTCTCGGGGTGCGCTCTGCCGAGACACAGACCCCGGGGGTCTCGGGGTGCACCCCAAGGCGGCTCTCGGGGTGCGCTCTGCCGAGACGCAGACCTCGGGGGTCTCGGGGTGCACCCCACCGCGGCGCCGACCCCTGCGGCTCTCGGGGTGCGCTCTGCGCGACGCAGACCTCGGGGGTCTCGGGGTGCACCCCACCACGGCTCTTGGGGTGCGCCCTGCACCCCGCCCTCACCCGCGGCGCTGGGGCGCGGACCCCGGGGCCAGGCCGGCACGTGACCGCGAAACTTTGGCGGCGGGCGGCGGCCGAGCTCCCCCGCGCGGCGGCTCTGGCGGGAGGCGGCCCGCGCTCGCGGCCGGGCGTGCGGGTCGCCGCGGCGACAGCCAGGCGCGCGGAGCCTCGCGCCCACCCGCCCGCCGTCGCCTCCTCCGCCGCCAGCCCCGGTCGGCGGCGAGTTGGGAAGATGGACCGCGCCGTGTGGCGGGGGATCGCGGTCTTCTGGCTCACAGGTGAGTCGTTCCTGCAGGGACGAGCAACTTTACGGTGTCCCCATAGCGGGGCCGCCCTCACCCACCCGGGGCTTCCTCGGGACTGCCGTGCTGAAGCCGCTCAGCGGGCTGGTGGCCCGGGGAAGGGGAAGGGGCCGCGTGTGTGAGCGCACCGTGGGACCCGGAAAGCCGCAGGTCTGCCTCGCGGGCGCTGGGAGCGTTCCTCCTCCACACCGCGGCTCTCCCTGGTGGTCCGAGTTTGCAACGCCGCGTCCTGGGGACGGCGCCGAGGGGGCTGATTCATTAGGAGGACCGTTTCCTTGCAGGTGGGGGCAGGGGAGCGACTCCCCCAGTCCTTCCCGAGAAGGAGAGCTCTGCGGTTCCCGGGGGTCTCAGGGGTCGGGAAGGACATGGACCTCCCCCCATTGGTGGGGAAGTTGAGGGCCTGGCTCTGTCTCGCTGGTCCTGTGTTGAAGAGACCCTTCCTAATAGATGGACTCTACTTCCTTCCATAAAGACTTGGCAGAGGCCCCGAGGTGTTGGGCTTCTCTGCTCCAGCCTGGCCCTTCGGGTCCTCCGCTCTCTCCCGGTGAACTTTCTCCCCATCCTGTGGGGGCTGGGAAAGGCCCCCGGGGCGTGTTCCCGGGGTGCTAGGCAGGCGGGAGGATTTTGCCGGCTTCAGGGACAAGTAGCCGGCTGGGGTCAGCAGCCCTGCGAGGTTCCCAGAGCTGCCTGCTGAGGCGTGGGCAGGGGCGCTGGGGTGCTGGAGGAAACAGAGACGGTGTCGGAAGGGCCAGGAGGACAGGACGGGGCAGTGAC
>PVLC010022989.1:0-26112 GCA_004027655.1 Graphiurus murinus | reverse complement strand
GATGCTGATGCTTCTCATTCGAGGAATTAATACATGCATACCCACATAAGCCTTTTTCCTCTCTATGATGTCTGTGCTCCTGTGGGGTGAGGAGTCAGGAGGAAGAAAACAGAAGAAAGCAAAATAAATGTTGTGACATATAAAGGGACTCCTGCCTAGTGACAAAGAGCGTGAATATTGTCACAAATATTTGGATTCCGTTTCCCAGGTCAGTCCCTTCTTCGCTATGTGACCCTTCACTTACCCAGGTCTCAGTTTGGGAATCCACAAATGGGGAAAATGGCAGCTCCCTGGTGAGGTTTGTGATGACCCAGTGAGATGGCACATGTGATATGCCCAAGACAGCTCTTGCGTCCTGTTATGGCGATGAAAAGGAAAGGTGATTTCTCATGAAACATGCATGGAGAAACCCCTGGGCCAGGCTGTGAGTGAGGTGTTAGGGAAACACATAAGAACAAACCAAAGTCCTTCCTTGGTGAGTTTAGCTCTCTATTTTTGTAGCAGTTAGGTGTCAAGCTGCTATTATTTATTTATTTATTTATTTATTTATTTATTTAGCAGCACTGGGGATTGAACTCAGGGACATTCTACCTCTGAGCTATACCCCCAGGCCTATTTTTTATTCTTTATTTTGAAACAGGGTCTCACTAAGTTGCGGAGTGCCTTACTAGGTAGCTGAGGCTGGCCAACACCCTGGATCCTCAGGTCTCAGCCTCCCAAATGCTGGGATTACAACCGTGCGCCACCATGCCCAGCTTCAAGCTGCTATTTTTAAAACATTGTTTTATCAGAAAATTATTTGGATTTTCGTACACTATCTACTGCAAAGTTTAAAGTAGCTTTCTGGAGCTAAGGAGAAATGAGTAGGTTGAAGATAGAAATAAGGTATAAGTTAGTGGAATTTGGACATCTGGCTGGCATGCAAAATTCTATTCTGAAGCACTAATTTTACCTATTAAACCACAATGAAATTTTGCTAACAAGACAATTTTTTTTAAATGGTTGCTGTTTTGAGTTCTTTATTTACTAGGAGAAAAGTCTGAAGATATTCACAGCAGATGTACAAATTGGTGCTCATTATTTGGATCCATTTTGAGGAAGCACAGACAGGTTAAATGGTTTGCCCACATTTCATTGAGTCTCTCATAACAAATAAATAAAGCGTCAGCGGGAATGGCCAGCAGTGCTTATCTTTTCAGCTAGCAGATCTTATTCTGGTCTCTCCTGGCTCAGATGTTGATAACAACAGTGCAGGCTGTGGAAAGAGTGCATAGCCAGGGAGAAAGTACATGCTCTGGGTGGCAGCACTTTGACCCTCCTGGTGTCTGTTGCTTGGCAGCCTGCTTGAGAGCCTGCGTATTCTCAGAAGCTCCTAATGACAAATGGAGATTTCAGCTCTTGCCATTTTAGGTACTTCAATAATTAATTAAGGCACAAGTGAAAAAATTTTTTAAAAATTTGGTACTGGGGATTAAATTCAGGGTATTCTGCCTCCACGCTACACCCCCAGACTTACTCTATTTTTAATTTTTTATTGTGAAACAGTGTCTCCCTAGGTTGCTAAGAGTCTCTCTAAATGGCTGAGGCTGTCCTCAAACCTGTGATCCTCCTGTCTCAACCTCCCACTTGCTGGGATTACGATGTGTACCACCATAACTGGTCTACAGATGAAAACTTTAATATATGTTTGTATATAACCTACTCTGTCTTTTTTACCATTTTATGTTATATATTATATATTTTATGTTATGTATGATTATTTGTTTTCTTTTTGTCCCAACTAGCAATTAAGCCCATTGAGCGGAGGGTGTTGATTATTTTCTTTACTGCCATATCCTCAGTATTTAGAACAATGACTGGATCATGGAAACTACTGCATAAACACTTCTGGGGAAAAATGGCGGAATTAATGAATGAATGAGTGGTATAGAGTGGATATAGCATCATATGTAAGCCTGGCAGAAGGTAGTTGGGAATAGATATTTCAAATTTTATGAGAACTGAATAGTTATTTTTTTAAAAAAATCATTATAATCTCTTATAAAACTCCTAAAATTAAAGAAGTACTAGAGTTATAGTAAACATTTTCAGTATTCTACCATCAACTTTAAATATTGTTCTCAATAATGAAATCCTGAAGACAATATTAAGCTTAGGAGTTGAGGTGTGTCAACATATGATAAAAACTGTAATAGAGCTAAGTTGCTCTTCTTAAGGAAATGAGAGTAGGGGCATGTGGAGAGGGTAAAGAGGAAATGTCAAAAGTGTGGACAAAAGGATACACAAAGAATGAGTCTTGGAGAGAGAAAAGGAAATAGAGAAGAAGAGAGGACATAGTACCAGAAGACTGAACAGAGAACTATCTATCTATCATCTATCTATCTTTCTTTTTTTTTTTTGGTAGTGAGGATTGAACTCAGGGGCATTCTACCTCCTAGCCCCTTTTATTTTTTATTTTGAAACAAAGTCTCGCTAAATTCTGAGGCTGGTCTCAAACCTCCTATCTCAGCCTCACAAATACTGGGATTACATTGCCATTTGACTTTTTGTAGGATTAGAGTTTTAGAGTTCAGAAGGAAAAAAAAATCAATCACTAATTACTGGACAGCTGCAATATATTGTACAAACAAAGAAACAGAAATTCATTTCTCCTAACTCCATTAAACAAACATGGAAGAAGCTTTTACAGACTTAACAGTGTGAGATGCACAGAGGCACATGTGTCTGTGTGTCCTAGTCTTTCTGGCTGTCCTGGTGCGGAGGTTCCAACATGGCAGAAGATGGCGGGAAGGAGAGAGTGCAGCTGGCTCCGCTGGGGATGGTTTGCCTGAGTAGCTTATTCTCAGTGTAGTTGAAAACTTGGGATCAGCAACACCTGTTCAAATTATTTTAACTAGATACACTAAAGCCTCATAGATAAAATCATCTAGTGACATTTTCTTCTGTATTGCATATGTCATCTGTTCTGCTTAGTTTATAGAGTTATGAAGGGAAAAAATTTTGTATTCTACACACCACAAGTAGTTGTTGAACTAAATTTGTAAAACACTGATTTCATGGAATTCGTCACTTATAGCCCGATAAGGCCTTGAAATATTGATGAGTGTGAATATATTCACCTCCAAATTTCACTGACCTTTCAGTGGAGGGTATTTTTAGCTTTTTGAGAATTTTAGGCAGAGGAAATAGCCTGCAGAAATATCATAATATGTGGGTATTCTTTCAGTTTCGTAGAACTCAAGATAGACTCTGTAAAATGAATGTTTGAGTTATCATTAGCTCATTCTAATACCGTAGTAAAAAGCTCATTTTAAGTAACCTTCCAAGAAAGCTGTAATTTAAAAGTATGTCCTTTTTGTAAGTTCTAATCTTAATACAAATAGATATAATGATTCCAATAATCAATTGTTTGCTTAGTTCCTGCCAGTGAACTCCTGATTTCTGTGCTGAAAGCAATCCCTCTTTTCTTGGCTCTCACAGCATTTTTATTTATTTTTTTTTCCTTAAGGAGCAGCATCATGATTTAGAGTTGGAAGGGACATAATAAATGGTCTCATATAATCTCATTTTGTGGATGGAAAAAGCACTGGGGAGAGATCGAGTCAATGACCCTCCTGGTATCATGTAAATGCAGCACTAGGACAGGCAATTGGTTTTTCTGATTCCCACTCTGTGACCCTTTCTCTACAGTCAGCATCCCTTCACCTTCTGCAGCACAATGCTCCTGTTCATCCTTCTGTTGAACAGACTATCCCAAGGTTTATTTTTAATTCCAATGTGAACACTTTCTTAAAGTTTTAGATTCAGAAAATGTACATTTTGTAGTCCAGCCTGCAAATCTTATTTTATTTATAATATTGGCATGTCAATAATTACTTTTAAAGCAACTTTGAATAGTATGACATTCAAATAATAGATTGACTGACACATAATTTCAATTAATATAGTACTCAATTTCATACTTAATTCCTCTTTTCTAATTGAGTAGCATTCCCAAGTACTTAAATCTAATAAATTTAAAATTTAAATGTATAAGTATAATGAATCTAAAACCTCTTAAATATTCTAATATTACTAGTAAGATTTCCATTTAAAAATTATGTTTAAATTACTTGCCTAATTAAACATTTACAATTGTAATTATTAGCCTGATGGTCTCTCCATAGACCAAATTCTCTCACACATAATATAAAATATCAAATAATTTCTTGATTCAATAATTATCTCAATTTTCTATGTACCAGGTAATGTTCCAGGCTCTACACTAGCAAACAAAATGAACATTTTGTCCTTATGAAGCCAACATTCTAGGGAATAGGTTAATAGTGAGTACCATAAATTACCAGGTAAATGCTAAGGACAAAAAAATTAATTGGTGAAAGAGGGATGTGAAATTGTGTGTGTGTGTGTGTGTGTGTGTGTGTGTGTAGGGGGTGGAATGGTATTATAGATGATTCTACCTCTTTCTGATTTTGATGCTCTGCACAGAGACCTTATCAGTTAATTGAAGTTACTTTGCAACAGAAGGGGGTTACTTTCTGAGTACACCTGAGGTAGAAGGGCTAGAAAGGTTTGACCCTGGGGTGTTGATTGGATTCTCGCTGGTGATCCCAGTAGACACTGTGAACTTACAACTCCTCTGTTCCCAAGTCTATAACTTCAAAAGAGAAACCTGCAGCCAGTCCTTGCATCACTTGAATGGATTCTGTATTGCTTTGGCTCTTCAAATATGTAAATGTGCTTTCCACTTTGATGGAACCCTGAATTTCTTCACATGCTTCCCACCACTCAATTCCATCTGACTGAATCCGGGGCATGCTTCATGGTTTTATCCTGCAATTGGACTACGAATTTCCCAGTCATTTTCCTGATCAAATTTAGCTCTCCAGGAGAACAGTAAACTTCAAGGGGACAAATCTTTTGTCTTAGTTTGGTCTCGTTTCATTGTATCCTGTAGAACACATTGGGCTGCCCAGGTAGAGCCTCAGTGCGTGCTGAGGTATGTAGTGCATCTCCGAGCCGTAGGGGCAGATCCCACTCAGTCTTGTGTAAGCAGCAACTGCTCAGAGGCTGGACTTCCTCAAGCATGAATAGGAATTATAAGCATTCCTATTGGCCTCCAAGCACTGTGTAAACTAAGAAACAGTGCCTGCATACAAATTGTCTACTATTAGTGGTTGAACACTTATTTTAAAAATCTCTCAAAGTATTCCACAAACAGGCAGTCCCTTTTTCTTTCAATTTAGGCTTTAGGGTAATGTGAGTTGTTTTATTTTTATACTGTTTTATTTTTACAGTGCTGATAATTTTATCATGCTCAGTGTATATTTAAGGCATAACTTCTTTATTCAGAGAATAGCTGAATATAACAGAATAAAATTTCTATTTATTTTTTTTCACCTTCTAAAACTAACTTCTTTTTGCCTTTTAAATCTATTTCCCCACGGTAAATACTAGTGATCTTTTTTTGTTTGTTTGTTTTTCTGGTACTAAGAATTGAGCCCAGGGCATTCTATCTCTGAGCTATAGCCTCAGACCATTTTATTTTATTTCTATTTTTATTTTTATTTTATTTTGCTGAGGCTGGCCTTCAGCATGAGATCCTCCTCTCTCATCTCAGCCTCCCCCAAACTGGGATTACCAGCATGTGTCACCATGCCCAGCTACTCGTGATCTCTTTATGGATAGAAATGCTGAGGAGGGAGCTCTTACTTAAAGGGACTCTATTCTGTTCTTATACACTCTATTATTATTTAAGCATTGTGAGAAAAATTCAGAAATGGGTCTTCAGAGGACTATTTGCTCTAGGGAGCAGCATTTTAAGGACAGTCTGTTAAGGGAATGTGCTAGAATGTCATTTCTATGAGGAAAGCTTCTTTCTACCTGTCTAGCACACCTGCATCTGCCGCTGGACAGAACAATGCTACGTCCTGACAAGGCCTTTCTGTCACCTTTCACCTAGCCCTGGCTATTGCTGATCATCAGCTCTCCCTGGATCACATGGCAACTATCGTACTCAGAGTATTTTAAAATATCTACAACACAAGCCTAGTTTATATCTGTGTGTTGTGATTATTACTTTGTCCTAAATGATGGTGTAAGCCAGAGAGAAGATTTATGGAGAGAAAAGATAAGGAAAGAAAAGAAAGACAGGACTGCAAATTTATTTGAAAGCAAATCTTTGTCCAGATTTACCTTCCACCTGCTGTCATTAATTGAATATAGTTAGTGCCACCTATGGTTTATGCTTTTTTTTTTTCTTTTGGTGCTGGGGATTGAGCCTAGGGCCTTGTGTGTATGCTAAGCACATGCTCTATCACTGAGTTATATACTCCCACCTATAACTTCCTAATTGAGAAGAATGTTACTTTAACTTTGAAGGTTCCAAAATTATTAATATATAAAAACTTACAAATTATCATGGCACATAATTTTTAAATATACATGTACTATAGGTATAGCTATTAACTGTTTCTTGATCAGATACCGTAAAGGAGAGTGTTAATTATCCCATTCTGGAAAATTCAGCTTAAAAATGAAAACAGGAAGTGGGACTGTTTAACATCTTTGTAAAACACTTGTTTCCTGGTCCTTCAAATGATCCATTTTGGTATCAAGAATGTTTTCTATTTATTTGCTCAGAGTTCTTTTAAATAAAGGAACAGAATCATACCAGCTTCCTGCTCTGGTGGCCCACAGTATTGCAGCCAAATGACTTGCTATTATCATGGCCCTTTAACACTGCTGAGTGCTCTTGAATGGTCTAATTGTGAAGGAGGCTGGTGTTGCTCTTTTGCAGGTTGGGAAGCTAGAACCAGAGGAAGGGAAGGGGGTGTTTTAAGGGGATCATAGATGTGAGGTCCAAGCCTTCAGTGCATTTTACTCTTTAAGATCTGGAAAGATTGGAAGAACTTATGATAATAAAGCCAGTGATGAATATAATGTCACAATGAATTACTTTATTCATTACAATAAATAATTTGTAGCAATTAGGTAGTAAGCCTGATGATATCAGATGTAAATGATTACTACAGGGAACTATCCCAAGGCTAAAAGTAAAGAAGACTAAAACGTAAGATTGTAAAATACCTCTTCAGGAGGATGTATCGGGAGGACCTAGGAATAACCAAGAGAACTGAATGTCAGATCTGTGAGACCAAAAAGCAGTTAGGCCAGGATACTAAGGCAGATGGGGAGTTTAGCAATGGTATCAAGAGATAAACCAGCTACTTTACCTTATTATGGGCACATTGTCCATTTCCTAAAGAGAATAAAGAGAGAGAAAAGCAGACCAAGACTTCACCAGCATCATAGTGTTTAAATATTAAACTATGAGCAGATCAAGAATTTGAGTGTCTAATTCTTGTACTGAAGACAGATCTAACTAGAAGTGTATGTTATCACGTGATATTTATGTACTCGAAAACATTTGGAGAACACCTTCAGTGTTTCAGTGCTCTAGGTGATGTCCACCTTCTGGGGATGCAGTGATCAACTAGAAGAAAAGGTAGAAGGTGTCAGCACAGATAACTGTAGAAATCCAGGTGTGTCTGTTTGTATTGGCATTGCGTGAGCCATAATTCTTTGGACAGTTTCTTCTCCAGGTTGTCAAAGGGCAGGATTTTCCAGGAAGACCTGGAGTGAGTCAGTGTTGGATGCAGCACTGATTCCAGGGAACAAGGGGTGTCTGGGACATTAGGATGTTTCTAGGGCAGCTAGGATTAGTTAGGAAAGTTGCTTTGGAGTGCTCCTTCCCAAGGGACTATGAGATGATCCCTTTGGGTTAGTTTTTATGGGCAAAGCTGCCCTTGGAACACTTGGCTTAAGGGGAGCACTAATGTTCTTATACTTTCTAGAAACCAGTTAAGCATGATGCCTGAGTCACTAAGAGGACAGGTAGGCATTTGCTGAGTGACCACCAGGGCACTTTAATAAGCTGGTATTTGTAAATATGTATTACTCAGGCGAGCATTGTACAACTCCATTTCAATTGAATTCATACCTTCTCCAAGGCAGATGTGCTAACATCAAAAGCACATAAAGGCCCCAGGGAGGTATGCAGATGCTGAAGAAGCACACTGCACCGTGTCACTTTTCATGATGTATAAGGACAAGCTGACTTTTTCCAGGAGTCGTGAGCTGAAGTCGTGAGCCAAGTGTCGTGGGAGTTGCATTTTTGGGAGAGTGAGGTGGATGTGAGTGGCTCCCCCTCTAACAGTAGCAGAGGAGTGTTGAGGGGGTGGTTTTTGAGAGCTTGAAGGTAGAAAGGGAGGGAACCTGCCATCTGGGTGTGATGAAGTTCCAGGCATTGGGTACAGCTTCTTAAAGTTGCCTTTGCTTTTGAAGTAAACTAAAGGAGGGAGCATTAAGTTAACTAGACTAAGGAAGGCAGAGAGTGTGTAAATGTTAGGAGCCTGGGCTTCGCCATCCGATATCATCAGAGCTCCAACTTCTTGGCCTTGGACCCTGGATAATAGCTAGGTCAGCACTGACACACAGTATTCCTTTAATCTTCTCCAAAACACAGCTGTGTTGTGGGTGATAGCATCTCCTTTTTACAGATGAGTAAACAGAGGTGTAGAGATTCAAAGTAATCTGCGCCAAGTACTTAAAACTTACTGTGTATGTTTACATACCTCATATGAATTCACAAGCGTGTATATGCTAGAGATTAGGAATGCATGGAATGTTATTTTTTGAGTATTTTATGCCAATCTGAGTGTCATAAACTGTGAGAACAGCCAAAAAGGCAAATTCCCCTTCATGGAATCCCAGTACTTGGGAGGTTGAGACAAGAGGATCACAGGTTCTCAGGTAACCTCAGCTACTTAGTGAGGCCCTCTACAACTTAGTGAGACCCTGTTTCTAAATAAAGAATTAAAAAATAGGGCTGGGGGTATAGCTCAGAGGTAGAATGCCCCTGGGTTTAATCCCTAGTACAGAAAAAAAAAAAATAATAATGGAGAAACAATATTTAAGGAGCATGAAAGACATGGAAGTACCCAGAAGATTTGAGGGTGGTCAACCTGGGACACAGTTACACAGGATAACTTCTGGGAGGGGTAAACTGGGAGTCAGGTTTTATGATTAGAAATTATAGGATACAAATATTTGCAAGAAGCATAGATAAAGGAAGAGTGCCTAGTGAAGTGCCTGGAATAGAAGCAATGATGCAGTTGATATTTCTCTTAAAGAGCGTACAGGAAGTACTTTTAATAAAAACAACGAGTAAAGCATCACTGGATGCTATGAGCATAAAATTAGAAAACATTTGCAAAATCTGTGAAGGTGACTAATAGGGAACAATACGACAGGGATCAAGATTTTGCACCTTTTTTGAGCAAAGCCCAATTCTTGGCAACTTGATCGATGCTCAGATGTTGTCTAAATGTAACTGGTTAATGGTGATGACTGGGTATGTGAAATAGAAGAGCTAAATAAGGATTCAGGATGTAGAAGAGACTTATCAAAAGGAAAACTTAATCTCAAATCGAAAGTACTAAATTATTATCTCAGTAACGTCTGGAAGTTGGAAGGGGAGACATGTGGAGTATTTTTCATACAGGGTCCGGTTGCAGAGAACAGAATCCACCCATTTATTTTAAACAAGAAGGAATTTGGAACACAGTCATGTCATATGGCCTCAGAATCACTGTATGGCCGAAGTAGTAGACTTTAAGCTTTGACCAAATTTCAAAGCTACTCCTCAGAAACAGTATCCAACATGGCTGCTGCCATGGCTACTCACTAAGAAGCTATTCTAATCAGCAAGCCAGTTTCACCAGGACCTCCCTAGTCACCAAGATGCTGTTCCTGTCATGCACTATCTCCTCCTGTCTGCACTAGGAAAATGGATGGGACATACCTTGTCTTTTAACCCCATGAAGTTCAGGGCAAGAGCACTATGGTTGGCTTCATGAAGAGCAGAAGTGGCTGCTGTCTCACATACCTCTTTGGAAGGCACCTAACTGGCCAAGCCACAGCCATGCTTGGCCCTCTGGCTGGAGGAGGCCAGCTTCTAGGACTTTGCAGTCAAGGCAGGCATGTTCTGGAGAAGAAACCCAGGCTCTGTCCTTGTTGGGCAAACAGAGAAGGAATTAAACAATAATATACCTGGAAGGAAGAAATAGTTGTTATTTTGCTTGTATGAGAACAAACATTTGATTTTATTTGATTACTAGGCATCTTGTTCTCAAGAGATTCAACTCAATTATTTGTGAAGGAAAGGCAACAAGTTACAGAATGGAAAAATAATAGAACTTTGAGATTAATGAGAAAGAGAGAATGAACTGAAATTTGACCGAGCCAGCAAAATAGTGAGCCAGAAAAAAAACCAATAAAGTAAACTGAATTGTAAATGCAAAATAAGGAAAAAAAAGTTAAAAAAATAAGGAACATTTGCATTACATTAAAATGCAAAAGGAATAAAATACCCCTATGTAAAAGGGATAAAAATAAAGAACACCATTACATTAAAATGCAAAAGGGATAAATACCCCTATGTAAAGACTACTGGGATAAAAATTAAAATGTAAACAAGAAAAATTCTTTAAGCAATATTTTTTAGGAGTTAGAAGAACAAAGGGATAGGCAAAAATACACAAGACAAAAACAACCAAAATAAAAACATGAGGAGCCATATTTATACTGAAAAGAAAGCATAAAATGGTAAAAAAGAGGCATAATTTGTGAAGTAATAAGCTTGTTTGCCCAAACAGCATAGCAGCCATAAACACAAAATCAAGTTATATCACAATTATAGGGATAACTGGTTATTACCATTTTATACTGGTTTGTTTTAATGAGTGGATCATAGGTATGAGGTAAGGACATAGGGGCTTTGATGATTTAATTAGCAGATTGACTTAATAGGTACTATGTGGAGAATTTTATGTTCTTTCTCTAGCTCCCTTAGTGCCACAAAACATTTAGAAAAATTAGTCAAGTACTTGGCCCAAAATATATCTTAAAAAATTCAAGAGAGCTTTTATAGACCACATTTTTTGTTTTCTAACAAAACTAGAAATAAATACTAAAACATCACCAAAAATTTAGAAATAATTTTTATTGGTACACTGTAATTGTGTATGATAGTGAGATTCATAGAGATACATTCATATATGCACATGACATTATTTTAACCAAACCTTGTAACAACTTAAAAATAATGAAACTCTCTTGGGCCAAAGATAAAATCAAAATGAAATTCTGAAATATCTAGAAAACAACGAATGAGAGAACACTGCAAAATCTATGAGACAGAGAAGAGACCGCACAGCATAAAAATTAATACTCAGAAAACTAGGTTAAAAAAAGAAAACTAAGAAAAGAAAGAATTTTAAAGGTCGAAAGCAGAGAGTAATAAAATAAAACATAGAAACAACAGAAATAGTAGGAAGGATGAATAAATTCAGTAGTTAGTTAATTTTTGGAAAGACATGAACCCTGCCCCCTGTTGTGAAACTGTTATGGGGTACGCCGATCTCCCAAATCGCAGGTCCTTGGTATTCGTGAAAAAAAGAATTTTAACACGTGCCAGTCAGAAGCAACATGCCGGGTTTATTTCAGGAACTTGGGAGAGGGAAGCGGGAAGGGAGGTAAGGCATGGAGGAGAAGGGCCCGCCGCACGCCTCAGAGGTGAGTCGAGGGAAGAAGAAGAGACCTCTTCCGGCTGGCCCCTTCCTTTTATCCCAGGAGGACGGGCACGGGAAAGGGTTTGGCTCCTCCTCTTCCTCAGATTCAGGTGGGCGAATAGGTTGTCAGATAGGCCCGGAAATTGTAGGTGGGGGCAGGACTTCCGGAGATTAGGGCGTGGAACTCAGGTGAGGCAGGGCTTCCGGAGATTAGGGCGTGGGCCTCAGGCGAGGCAGACTTCCTAAGAAGAAGAAAAAAAAAAAACTTCCAAGGGGTGGAGTTAGCTTAACTCTCCAGATTTTAAAAAACTATATTTTAAAAACTATATTTTCCTGGATAAAAACTATATTTTCCTGGATCCTCCCAATACCATCCTCCTACCTAACTTTTCGCTTCCTAATCTACCTCATCAAAACTAGTGAGTGAATGTTATATATATATATGTATATATATATAACATACACATATATATACATATATATATACACATATATATATATATATTTTTTAGGAACTGGGGATTGAACCCAGGGGCACTCTATCTTTGAGCTACACCCCTAGCCCTATTTATTCTTTATTTTTGAATCAAGGTCTCACTAAGTTGCAGAAAGCCTCACTAAGCAGCTGAGGCTGGCCATGAACTTGTGATCCTCCACCAAGCCCAGCATAGAAGTTAAGTTTTAAACCTAGAGCTAGGGATCTATCTGTAAACCTTTTCTTTTTTTTTCTTTTTCTTTCTTTTTTTTTTTTTATTTCGATACTGGGGATTGAACTCAGGGCATTCTACCTCCGAGCTATACCCCCAGCCCTATTTTTTATTATTTATTTGGAAACAGGGTCTCCCTAAGTTGTGAAGTGCCTCACTAGGTAGCTGAGGCTGGCCGCGAACCCAGATCCTCTGGTCTCAGCCTCCCAAATGCTGGGATTACAAGCATGTGCCACCATGCCTGGCTTGCAAACCTTTCTATAAAGATCAAATAGTAAATATGTTAGCCTTTTCAGGCCATAGAGTTTCTGCCACATTACACTGTGATTATAGCACACAAAGAGACATAGATACCATAAAAACAAGTGGGCATGGCTGAGATACAACAAAACTTGATTTACACAAATAGATAGCAGGCTGGGTTTGTCATGAAGGCCTTAATTTGCTGACCCCTGAACCAGAGGAAGAATAGCAAAATGTAAACTCCCAAATTCATCCAAGAATTTAAACTTCAGTAGATGAATTAAGCTGTATTTTTAGGGTAGTTCCATTTAAAGCTCCAGTGAAAATATTTTGGAATTGAATTAAGTGCACTCAGAGTGACTAAAAAAGAATGAGAATAGAGAAAATGTTATGACAAATACAACTGTGGAATGTGTAATGGACAATTAATGTGTACCATAAAGTCACTTTCATCAAAATAGCATGGAACTGACACCACAGATAAGTACCATAGAGTCCAAAATGGATCTGGAAGTTTGCTGGAATTTAATGTATGTGATTTAATGGGAAATACACTTCATTTAATAATAACTGACTATTTGAAAATAATAGTTTGACTTTTACTATATGCCTTATAAAATTAATTTTATATGGATTAAAATCTTAAGTACAAAAATGTAAATGTTAAAGAAAAAATGATGGTCTGGAGGTGTAGCTCAGTGGCACAGCACTTGCCTAGGAAACACAAGGTCCTGAGTTCAATTCTTAGGACCAACAGAAAAGAGAATAAAAAGGGAAAATAAGATGACCATGTACAATATAGTAATTGCATAGACTATTTCAATGGGTGTCGGGGGAATGGAAGAGCACAAGGGAAAAAAAGAGACATTTTATTCTATATAAGATTTTTAAATATTTGCATGACAAGATATTTCAAATTCAATAGACAAAATAGATGGGAAAAATTCAACATATATAACAGTTAATGAATTAATATCAATACAGTATTTAAAAAACCTAATTTGATATATCATCAAAAGAAAAATATGCAGGTAGCTTGAATGGGCATTTTATAGAAGAGCAAAAACAATTGGCCAATAGTATATGAAAATATTCTTAAATTAACTAAACTCAGAAAATGCAGATTTAACTAACAGTAGGATATTGTGCTATATAACTTAGAAATACAAATAAAAGTATGATGACTCCAATTGTAGACAAGGATGAAAAAAGAGCACTCTGTGTTACTGGTAGAAGTATGATTGTTATAGTCCTTTCAGAAATTAATTTATCAAGCCGGGCGTGGTGGCGCACGCTTGTAATCCCAGCATTTGGGAGGCTGAGACCAGAGGATCCGGGTTCGCGGCCAGCCTGCAACTTAGTGAGACTCGGTTTCAAAATAAAGAATAAGAATTAGGGCTGGGGGAATAGCTTGGAGGTAGAATGCCCCTGAGTTCAATCCCCAGTACCGAAAAAAAAAAAAAAGAAATTAATTTATCAAAATCTATTAAAATTTAAATTCTTCTCTTGGAACCCTACAGAACTAAAACCACCTTATATAATATAATGACACAGGAATAGAGAATATTCATTGCAACACTGATTATAGTAGGCACCTCCTCCTCAGAAAAAAAAAATTGAAAAAATTGAAATAAAAAGAAATCCATCAAAAGGACAGTGTTTGAAAACATGCTTTATTCATTTTCCATGAAATAGCAGTCACTTAAAAAAATGAGTTAAAGCTGCAACATTTGGCACATATATTCTATATGAATTGTGAAATAAGAATAGCAACATGGAACAGATATAAAAAATAGGATGCCATTTTGTCAAACAGTAGTAAAAAGTCTGTTATAATTATATACTGTATAATGTGTTTGGTAATTCTTTGGCAGTGTGTGTGTGTGTGTGTATGTGTGTGTGTGTGTGTGTGTGTGTGTGTAGACATACACACAAGTACGTATACATGCACATACACTGCCAAAGAATAAAGAAAAATCTGTCAGATATACTTTTACTATTTCCTCAGAGAGAAGATAATGCATTTAGCTACTTCTCAAACACTAGAAGTTAGGCCAAGGATTTGCCTGAAAGTGCTTAGGAACAAAGTGCTTTAGCTGGGGGTCGGAGGCAGGAGTAGGAGGAGCATTTACAATAATCTCCAGATCTTGTTTTGGAAGTGTCCATTGAGAAGATACCTCATCTATTGTTTCAGTCAGCATTCTGGCAGCCATAATCTAAAGACCTGACCCTGTCACTTAGAGGAGAGAAGATTTTTTTCTTACTGTTTTGGGTTCAGTCCATGTGAGGCAAGGGACCGTGGATCTCAGAGTATGGTGGAAGAAGGTGGAGAGAGAGCACCTGGGTGGTGCTCCTCACATCAGGAGACTGGAGGCCAGAGAGAGAGCAGGGGGAGGAGGAACCATATATATAATCCCCAAGACCACACCCCAGGGATCCACCCCTCCAGCCTCCACCCAGATAAATCCATTGTAATGGATTTATTACAGTGCTGGGATTACAACCCTCAAGACTTAATTATATCAATTCCAAACAACAATTTATGAGCTCTTCAAGGGGCCATTCTATATCTAACCATCACACCCATTGAAAAAGAGTTTTCCAAAGTTATCCAAGCCAACTGGGCATTCCACTGAAGCCTCCCAGTTTGTTAGGTGTCAGAACAAGTTGCCATATCTATAGAAACCCATGACTCAAATGGAAGCTTTACAGTTCCTCTCTTTTCTGTTAAGAGACCCGTATCATCACTTGTTGTCCAAGTGGAAAGGCACATTTCATCCTTCAATGGATCTTCTGCACGTAGTGTGACTCTTCCTCCCACAGCTGTGTTCTGAGTGTGGCTAAAAGTGGCCCTACTCATCCTGTTTACTCCCACCCTTACCTTGTTGGAAAGAAGGAATTCCATTGATAGTGGGTGAAAATATAAATACTATACTAGACAGCAAAATTAAATACCCTCTAAGAAGTGTTTCTGAGTGACAAATATCACATTGTATTGTGTTAGTGTGTATATGCATCTGTGTATGTGTATATATGTGTGTATGCATACATATAATAAAGACAATAGTTAAAACAAAATTTCATGAGAGATTAATTGCCCTATTTGCATTCTTTATAATTTCTACTCTATTCTGTTCTACTTTATTTTATTTCATTAACAAAGCACCCAGTTAGTTGTCTTTGTGACCCACTAAAATGAGGTCAAAACCTGTATGAAAAAAATACTGCATCAAAGGACTCCTATCAAAACTGCATGCATGACATGACATGGTCAGGAGATTTCCACATGGCTGGTGGAGCATTTACAGCATTGAGGTCAAATCAGATCCAAGCATGTTTTGCTTCATTTCATTTGTACCAATAATGCCAGCGTACATGGAAAACATTCTGATTGCAGATTCCTGACGTCTACCTCAGGTAAAAGCATTACAGTACTTTTCGAGAATTAGTTGAAACTAAAACTGAGTAATCTTTTACTGCTGTGATGGATGCCATAGGTAACGAGTTTTCTCCACCAGCAGGGATTGTTGAGAAACCTAGTCATCCTGGTATAAATAGAAGGCATCACAGTTGATCTCCCCTCTGCCCTAAGCTTTCTTGGATTACCCTTTCCACTTAGGCTTTAAAATAATATTCTCAAGTTGGAAAAAGGTAGTTTTCAATACTGAACTAAACAGTAGTTATGTATATTATTTTATAATGATTATCCCTCTTAGGAAAACTGCTATATTGATTCTTCTTCAGGCCAGTTGTACACTTTGTTCCAAATGCAGGGTTTGTGTGGGTCATGAGCACAGAGATGGCTGATGTGCAGGCATTTAAGGCAGAAGTGTTTGAAAACCTGACTCACACTTTGACCTCAAAGGAAAATTATGTGTTTTACATTAACTAGATTGGGAGCAAAGAATTTCAAGCAGCAGGTGGAGAATGGGCTCCACCTATGGCTTTTTTTTTTAAGCATACCTAATTTAAGAAACATTTTTAGATATTCCCTGGGAAGGGAAGGCTGTTATATCCTGCCATTAATTTTATTTTTTTAATGTAACTTATTTTTTCCTGGTGATTAACATTGACGCCTTTGATTTTGTGGGTGTTGTCCAAAGATAATTTGTCACGCGGGGGAAGAGCAGTGATGAGGCTTGGCAACCTCTCTGTTTGCTTGGTACTTTTCCATGGGCCTCCTTTCACCAACCTCATTGTTATTTCGTTTCCATCTGAAGTAGTTCCAAATCTGATATTGTAGGAACTTGATTTTGTTTCCTGACTACATGAGTATTTAAAATGAATTGAACCATTTTGTTTTCAGATTTATTTAATAGGCACCATGCAGAGAAGGATGTAAAGCAAAAAGCAATAGCAACAATAACTTAAGAGTTCACGGAGCACAAGTCAAAAGCGGTATGTGATGTAGGAAGTCAAATTATAGGTCCTCCTAACATTCACCCTCCCACTTTCCTTCCTTTAGTAGAATTCTCTCCTGGCATTGAAGTACTGGGGTTAGCACTGATAGGAAGTATAGAGATCTTTTTATACTTTTTTAAAAGGAGCTTTTTGCTTCTAAAATATTTGCCACTTCCTTCTATAGCAGAAGACTATTAATCTCAAAGTAATTGAAAGTGCCAGACTAGAAATAGTTTCTGCGAACTCTACTGGTCCTAATTTGAACTATTTCTACCAGCTGTGTCTTTGTGAGTGGCAGGAATTAATTTGCCTTTCTTGGTTTGTAGGACTGTCCAAATATAAGACACTCAACTTGTGAGCAGCCCCACATGAAGCTGACTATTGTCCCTGGTTCTCCATTTTTCTGTAGTTTATTTCCTTGGTTTGTTTCCCAGGTTATTCTCTCTGAAAACAGTGCTAAAGTAAATGACATACATAGGTGAGACACAGCAATAAGCAAATTGGTGGTGGGAAACGCATGAGACTGAGAGCCAAGCATATGTGTCAGTATGTTTTAGAGTTTTTAGGCTGCACTCAAAGTGTCATACATTCTTTTTCACTCTAACAAGGAAACTGTGGTGCTCTCCATTCTTGTTTCTATGTATTGACTACAGTGATTTGTATTATGTCATATGGAATCTTAACATGATTTTTAATTCAGCTGTCTTCCAAACTATCATAAACATTTTTCTCTTAAACTAAATCATTCCTTGCTGACCTTGAGTTTTGCTTTGTTATTGGTGATGATGGTTGTTGTTACTATTTTGTTCAAATTATGTTTTTTTTTATGCTCAGTAATATTCTTAGCCCTATTTCCTCCTGGATGACTTTGCAGAAGAACAAAGTGTCCTCTGGCACTTGTGTCTCATCCACTGTGCATTTGCTTGAAGTGTTCCATGAATGCAGGATAGCTTCTCCTTTTTTATATGGAGAGGGGCCAGATGTCCTTTTCCAGTTTCCATCAAAATGTTGATTTAATTCTTGTCCTTGATGTCGA
The DNA here is from genome assembly GCA_004027655.1 of Graphiurus murinus. Lineage (NCBI taxonomy): Eukaryota > Metazoa > Chordata > Mammalia > Rodentia > Gliridae > Graphiurus > Graphiurus murinus. The sequence goes on along the minus strand of PVLC010022989.1, from coordinate 8,092 downwards.
AAGGAAATGGCAAAGAAATAATGGTATAATTAAATTGGATGAATGGTATCCTTCTAACTGAAAGGCTATAGAGGAACTTACCCATTAGCAAATAGGACTCGTGTAGCATAATAGATGCCCAAGGAAGGCAGTGTTTCCATTTGGCTGGCCATTCACCTTACCAGTAAGTCTGTCTACTGCCCATCTTCATTACCAAGAAAATAAGCATCAATTTTTGTTCCCTTTATTAACTTTCTACCTAGGGTTGAGTTGACTTTTCTGAATTCAAATGTAGTTTGTAAGAATAGAGAAACAGGGTGCAGTCATTCTGAGAATAAGACTGAACATATCTGAATATGTTTCTCTCCCTATCATCTGAGGAGAAAGCTGTGAGCAAAGGAAGAATGAGTACCTGTGGGTAGCTCACATTCTTCCATAGCCTTCAAATACCTCTTTTTTCTCTACTCTCCTTCTGTTCATTGGACATCAGCCTACCTTGTTGTAATGAACTATTATTATTTTTTAACATAGTAACTCAAGAAAAATAAAAAAGAACCACAATTCATTTGGTGTAATAGCATATAGAACTTGATTTCAAAAGCAGAGTCTACATAGAATCATAGAAGATTTGAGCAAAGTATAAAGAAAGGGCCCTAATATCGCTTCTACATAGCCAACAGCTTTCCTAAATGCTTCTGAAACATGCTTTGGAGAAGAAAACTTTTTCTTCTGGTCATTGTTGTAGGAGAATAGTAGGAGAGGGTGGAGGTTGACTTTGTCTCCAAGTGGAAAGTTTTCTTTTGCTGATGAAATTGACTGACACTCAGAACACCAGTCATTTAGCTGTGGGTATTTGACTATCACCCAGTCACACTGATATCTTCCCATAAGGCCAAGAGTTTAAGAACCCAGCTGACCTAAGCAGCAGGAAACTCTTTGGAGTTAATATGTAGCAATTGAAAAACAAAAGAAAATCCCACTTTTCCTTATATGGTGGTGCTGAAGCATGATCTCAGCGCAATGTACTTGCTGGTAACTTAAAATACAGTGCATTAAGGGGAAGAGAAATGGACACTCAGCTATGATGTAATTAATTCATTTAATCCATTTAATCGAGAAAAGCCTGCTGTGACATTACCTGGCCACCAGGGGACATGCTTGGCTGAGAGCTCCACATGTGCAAGGGGTAGGGCAGTGGGGGAACCAAGATTTGTCCTTTGTTTGGGGCTGTGGTGTCTTAGCACCTTAATAGTGAGTCTCTGCCCCCACATCTCTGCTGCCCATCTTCATTCCTAAGAAAATAAGCACCAATGTTTGTTCCTTTTGTTAACTTACCAGCTAGGGCTGAGCCCACTTTTGAGTTTGTAAGAATCCAGAGAAAAAAGAAAGGAATTAGTATCTGTGGTTACAAACACTAAGCAACCACTTTACCCATCTGCTTGGGTGGCAGCCCTAAGTCTCTACTTCCCCATGTGCCCTTGCCTCTCTTTTGGTTTGCGCCTGTGCACAGGAACCTGGTTAATAAAGCTAGGTCCTCCTGAAATCACCCCGGTGAGAGTTGGATCTATCAAAAATGCCCCATCTGATTTCTTGAAAGGTTTTATTAGCATCCAGCTGACATGTAATTACCAGGTTGCTGACTGGAGTTCAACTCTGTTTGGCAGATTGATCATCATAATCATTTCCAACATCTATTCATTATTTTTATGTGTTAGACATTGTACCCAACACTTCATGTAATTGAATCTCATTTAGTCCTCCAGATACCTCCAGGAGAGTTCAGCTAATGATTGTGTTACCAGTACTAGATTCCGGCCTAACTCCAAAGGCCCTATTCTTTTTCTTTTTTTTTTTTTTCGGTACTGGGGATTGAACTCAGGGGCGTTCTACCTTCCAGCTATACCCCCAGCCCTATTTTTTACTCTCTATTTCGAAACCAGGTCTCACTAAGTTGCGGAGTGCCTCACTAGGTAGCTGAGGCTGGCCGCGAACCCGGATCCTCCGGTCTCAGCCTCCCGAATGCTGGGATTACAGGCATGCACCACCACGCCTGGCTCGAAAGGCCCTATTCTTAGGTCATACTGTGATTCTCAATCCGGGCGATGGGGTTTGCAGCCAAGACCTGGGCCTCAAGGGGGTATAGCAGAAGGATTTAGGAACATATTTTTTAAACTATATATGTCTTTATTCCCCTTTCCCATCTCTCCTCCTTGTTCTGGTATGCTTTCCAGGATGTGTGGTGGGTAAGAGGAGTATCTGTCCTCACCATTGAAGGTCATTGCTCCCCTGTGACACTGTTCCTAATGCAGTGTGCCATAGCCCTTAAGACTACTGTGATGGAGAAAGCTGAGAAAGATGGCTGACTTCCGTTTTTCTGTGACTCCCTTTGTGAGGAGCCCTTTCTGTGATCGTGTAGCCTCAGGTGGCACTTCACAGCTATGAAAGCTGGGGAAGGACAGAAGACAGCACACACATACACACACATATATGGAAACATGAAAGCATGTATAGAAAATATATGTATATATAGAAAATACATATGCAAAATGTGTATGTAAATATATATATTTATTATCTCCAGTATCATATATACTGGAGATTGAACCCACAGGTATTCTACCTCTGAGCTACACTCTCAGCCCTACTTTATTTTTTATCTTGAAACAGGGTCACGTGAAATTGCCCAAGGCCTCACTAAATTGCTGAGGTTGGCCTCAAACCTGTGATCTTTCTGTCTCAGCCTCCCAAGTGCTGGAATTACAGACATGCACCACCACACCTGGCCTAAAATATGTATTTTCAAAATAAATGAATGTAGGTTTAGATGTGCTGTATCAGTGTTAGTAAGGGCACAGGCTGGCATCACTCATGATGCAACATGTCATTGAGCAGCTGCTAGATACTTTGCAGAGTGAGCTGGGAAGTTACTGGGGATGCAGGCTTTACCAAGGCTTTTAAAGAGCTTATAACCCAATGGAGTTTTGTTTTCTTGCAAAGTAACACTGCAACTCAATATATAGATCAGTTCTCCTAGATATCATGATTTATGTAATTGAATCTCATTTAGTCTTCCAAATACATCCAGGGATGTTCAGCTAATGATTGTGTCAGCAGGACTAATTCCCAGCCCACCTAACTCCAAAGGCCCTATTCTTAAATCACACCGTGATTCTGTTTGAGTGATAGGATTTTCAGCTAACACCTGTCCCCAAAGGAGTTTGCAGCTAAGGCCTGTTTGCCAATTGACCTCAAAGATTCCAGTTCAGTAGGCCTGAAACTTCTCTTCCACAAAGAATTCTGTTGAAAAGTCTTAAGAAAAGTTAAAAAATAAATAAGAGCTAATACAAAGCCCCATGCTTTTCAATCTTTAATAGCAGTCTGGGAACACCTACGGAGTTCAAGTGTTTATACTCAATTATATGATCAATAGTAAGTGCAACTTTTTTCTTATTTCATGGCAATTTCAATCAATTAGAAATGGCAACTGACATCAGGGAAAGATTTGGAAGAAATACTACATTCTCAGCATTTGGGGCTTTTTGTTTAAGAGTGAAAAGGCTATTTCAAACTCAACCCATAGCGCAGTGGCACACACCTGTAGTTCGAGCTACACAGAAGGCTAAGGTGGGAGGTCCACCTGAGCCCACGAATTGGAGACCCAGTCTTAGAAACAGACAAACCTAACAAAAACTCAATTGCTGTACTAAGTAGGGCATTTGAACTACCATTATGTCTTCCTAAAACATATTTTCCTTTGGAATTTTGACCCCAAGGACAGAGCAGGTGACCCATTTCAGGGCTTTCCCTGTCTTCTCAAGCTGTTGCTTATCTGCTCATCATGCATCTCAAGCCACACAGGAGCAGGGGAGCTGCCTGCTTGAGGGCCACTGTGTCTCCAGGACCTGAAATAGTGGAATAGCACAGGACTCATAGTAGAGCCTTACATCATATCATATTATTTTAAATCAGTGGTGTCCAACATTGGCTGCCCATCAGTGACACCTGAGAGATTTTGCGATAGCACCTTAATAGCTGGATCTTGAGCAAGGCTCGGTTGCCTGGAGTCCTGCAAGGCAGTTGATTCCAAAAGAAGGAATGCGTGGCATATCCCACGTTGCATTATTATATTCTGGAAATTTTGGATGCTTTGGATTTTACTTTTATATTAATTATAAAAGAAAACTTCTTAGAAACTTGTGGCCCGACAGATACTGATGTCTTAACTGAAAACAAGCAGTGCCTTGAGACAACCCAATGCATTAACCTTTTACAAGCATTAGTCTAGAAACAGGTTTTGCTAATTTATCTAAATCGCTACTGCCTGGTCTCCCCACTGCCTGGTCCTCCTGGAACCTTCTAACTACTAGCTTAAGGGGGCTAAACAAAATTGTAAAGATTTTAACTAATGATAACCTTTGGAAAAACTGTTCTATATGCCTCATTGTAAAAAAAAAATAGTATAAAACGACGATGGAAAAAAAATAATAAAACAGATGTGCTTCAACACTGCATTGGGTGTGAGCGTATTCTTGAGACCTCGTCTCAATCTGCACCTATTGAGGGACCTCCAACCCCACTGCCTCGAGGGCTGGCTCTCGACAAGACTTAAAAATACACAGATACACAGAATTAACCTTAAAGATTCCAACTTAGTAGGCCTGGAATGATGCTCTTAAATTTGGCTTTAAATATATGAATCATCGAAAACCCAGGAAAACAAGGAAAGAAAAGCTTTCAAAACTGTGGTTATTTTTAAGATTCTGTTTTATTTAAAACCTTCATCCCCCACCTAATCTTTGTGACTGTCACAAAGAGAAAATAAGATCAAACATGAACTTACTTTAGCCCTAGAAACATTGAAGGCAGTTGTAACTTTTTCATTATTGTTTTATTAATCTAAAGGTTTACTAGTAGTTCTAAGATCTGAACAAGTTTGGGTATTTGATTCCCTACAAATAAAAAAAATGTAAATAAAAAAATAAAGAAATGTAAATAATTACCATCTAGGTTTCTGTCTCAATGCAAGACCAACAATTATAAAATTATTTTTAAGAAATCTACTACATGTTGAGTGTTTCTTGAATTATTTTTCTGGGTAGCTTATATGAAATACATGACATTTAATAACTTGAAACAGATGCTTGTACTTTGGTATTTATCAGATTCCATTAGAATTATACAGCACATTTTTGTGAAAAGAGAGCTTCCCTTTTCCACTCACATTTCTGTATTTGATATCAGACTATTCTTAGCCTCGATGCCTGCTAATCTCCATGGTATCTGAACTGACTTCTAGGTATCACATGCTGTCACCCTCATTTGACATGACGCATGGAGGTGAGAGTGGGTAAGAATCTTGCTCAGAACTATTTAGCCAATTAGTGGCAGACTCAGCATTATGATTCCTCCCACTTAATATCAAAGGTGTAGCCATATTCCTAAATAATTGGCCAATTCTATGCTTTTAATCAGGACAAGCACACAATGAATATCTCTCTGGCATCTCCAGAAAAGATTTTCCCAACCTTTACTAAACCAAGTAGAGTTACATTTAATTTATAATCTGAAAATACTTCCTAAAACAGACTCACAATTATCCTTGCTGAAATTTTAATTCATCTTTTTTATTCTTGGCTGAGAAGAGAGCTGGCAGGCCCTTTCTTCTGGACAAGCCCACTTGAATCATTTTACTTTTTCATCTTGTTAGGTCTGGTCTCCTCGTAATCTCTAATAGCTCTAAAATGCACATAGTTCTCCAGTACAGTAAGAACAGGTATGAAGCAAGTTCACAAACTTATAAATGTAACTTTCCATATTTTTATGCAGCTAATTTTCATTTCTTAGTTCTTTTTCTACATGAGAGACTTTTAAGAAATATTTGTTCCCAAGTCAGGAGACACTCTCCTCTTTTTCTCTACCAGGCAGGCCTAAATGTAAAGACTTGAAAGGTGTAGGGTTTAGAATTCTAAAGAGACAGAATAGGCAAAAGGATTTTTTTTTTTTTTTTTTTTGCAGTACTAGGAATAGAACCTGGGGACATTCTACCTCTGAGCTACAGCCCCAGCCCTATTTTTTATTCTTTATTTTGAAACAGGGTCTCACTAAGTTGTGGAGGGCCTCACTAAGCAGCTGAGGCTGGCTGAGAACCCGGATCCTTCAGTTCAGCCTCTGAAATGCTGGGATTATAATCATGCGCCACCACGCCTGGCAAAAGGATTTTTTTTAAAAAAGCAAATCTGTTTCTACCTAATCTCAAATATAATAGAAATCACTAATCAGGTATATAAACTTACTCTTTGTAAAATAACATGTAATTAAATATTTCCTTAAGGTTTGGCCTCTCTTTGGAAACAAGTGTCTTTTCAATGATGATTCTCAACTAATATGTACCCCACAAGATTACAACCAATTGGCTAGTCATTTTTCCTGACATTTTAGTGCTAAGAGCTCAGATTATTGGGTAGTAGGAACTAAGCAAGGTGTGTATAACTAGGGAAGTGGTGATCAGAGTCAACAGGGAATTGAAACTCAGTAAACCTCAGAAGTGAAGGGTTATACCAACCAATTTTCAGAGTCTAAGAAGGCATTTGGGTGTCCATTACTTGAAACTACAAGGTCACTGACATCTCCAGAGAAAAGGCAATGAAAAAGAGAGGCAAGGGGTATCACAGGCAATGTGGTCAACAGCTGTTCACTTGGAGTCCATTTGGGTAAGGTTGGGCAGTGGCCACAGCTTCAAGCCATGTGCATGGGGCCTCAGGGGTTCTATTAGCCCTGTAATCTCCAAGGGCATCCTTGGCTCCCAAAGCCAGTATCTGGCAAGGTCTGTACAGTCAGAGCTCTACCAGGAACTAGAGCTGTACCCAGGGCTTCAAGCGAAACCAGGGCTCTCTGTCTGAGGTGGGTGTGATCTTGAGCTCTGCTGTGTTCTCTGAGAGAAGTCTAAGGTCTGTCTGCTTTCAGGGACAGAGGTCTGTAGTCAGTTCCCAGTGCATCCTGATGACAGCAGAGTTGGTCAAAGAGGTATCAGCTGCTGTGAAGCTCTTAGCCCTTTAAACCTTTTAAGGCAATTTGAATCTCCCATGTCTACTGTCTTCCTGGTGTCTTGTGTAATGTTTGAGACCTGTAGTGGCCAGGTTGATCAGTGAATCTCAGCTGTTTACTGGAGATAGAACAATTGCAAAGTTCCCCTCCTTCAATTTCCTTCTCTACTCATTGAAAAGAATTTCTACCCAATGCCATCCCTGCATACATTTATTTGGAGGCATGGAGTAGGGAAAATATTTTTTTATAAACAAACACATGACTCATTTCCAAAGCTAGGGAGGCCAGGGACACACTGAGGTAATGGGTCACATGAATCTAGAAAAAGCATGGGAACCAGCTCTACCACTTCTCTAGGTGAACATCAATTTTCTCATCAGCACTGTGCCCACAGTCATAATTGTGAACATACTCCTGCCTCTGAGCCCAAGCTGGGCTTCCTTAGGTATTCTCAATTCGGCTTGATTTTGCCCCACAGAGAGCCTTGGGCAATTTCTGGAAGTATTTTTAATTGTTACAACTGGGTGGAAGGGTATCACTGGTATCAGACTGGCAGAGGACGGATGTACTGCTGACCGCCCACCACAACACAGAATTTTCCCACTAAAAATGTCAGTGGGGCTGAGGTTGAGAAGTCCAGGCTAAATAGTTACAGCCCAAAGGGATGAAGTTAGCCAGTTTTTCTCAGGAATCAGAACACATTAACATCTAACATTGCTGATCTCTTCTGATTAGAGTCTAGATACTTCTATGAAACTAAAAGCTGACCTGAAGAGGAATGCTTTTCATGAGATATGACATGTCACTTTGAGTTCTAAATGAAAAGTAACTGCTTAAAACTTTGGCTAAAGCCGGGCGTGGTGGCGCACGCTTGTAATCACAGCATTCGGGAGGCTGAGACCGGAGGATCCGGGTTCGCGGCCAGCCTCAGCTACCTAGTGAGGCACTCTGCAACTTAGTGAGACTCGGTTTCAAAATAAAGAATAAAAAATAGGGCTGGGGGTATAGCTCAGAGGTAGAATGCCCCTGAGTTCAATCCCCAGTACTGCAAAAAAAAAAAAAAAAAAAA
>PVLC010022988.1:0-26141 GCA_004027655.1 Graphiurus murinus | reverse complement strand
CTTCTTAACATCCATGATGGCCCATATATTATGAATCTTGTTGGTTTGGCCTTTGTAATATTTCACTCAAATTTACATTTTGTTTCATACAGTTTTTTCTACTGGTATTCTACTAGACAATGAAAATCTCAAAACTATTAATGATTGAACAAATTCTGTGGAATTGAATGCCACACAATCTATATTTGTTTAAGAAAGGCAATTATTTTTGTATAAATGAAAATATCTTATAGGAGGAAAATATTAAAATGTAGGTGAGAATAACTGAATTTTTAGAGATCTCAACTTAGGGAAAGATATATGTAAAGATTTATTTCTTTCAATAATTACCTCCTAGTTTCCGATATTGAAGTCCATTTATTTGCTGGGAAGTAGTTTTTATCATTTTGTTATATTTGTATAACTTCTCATCCCAGTTGAGTAATTAGAACAATCTTTCATCATTCAAGAATCAGTCTTTGTAGCACAGACTACCTATCTAATCAGGAAACTCACTCATTGTCTCTGTGGGTGCAAGGTTGAATAAATACTTCGGCCTTCCATGCAATTAGAGAAATAAATGTGAGCTTTCTGGCCAGTAGGGCTGATGCACTCTTTTGATAGGCTAAGCCCTTGAAAACCTTCCATACCAGATCCTTAATTCCAGCTTGGCATCAATGTGTAGGTAGATCATGGATGTCTGGAGGTATAGATAGGAGTACATTTGCCAGCCTTATCCTCTAAATCATGATTGGAGCAATTCACTTCTCCCCCATCCACCCCATACCCACAGAAGTGTGTGAAAGCAAGAAAGTTCTGTTGGGTTAAAATGCTGAGATTTCAGATTTATCCTTTATGGAAGATAATATTCTGTTCTTATGCTTAACCCAAAGCTCCTTTATTCCAACCACAGCACTCTGGCACTCTTGACTTGAGTGAGAAAGAGGAGTTGTGGTGGATTTCAGACCATTCTTTTCTGTCTCCATTCTGAAATCTTATAAGCTTAGGTTACATATTTTAGCCACAATTCTAGTACCATAGGAAAACTCTACCCAGTACAAAATAGAACCCTATCACATTAGCAAAAGTTTGAAAAAGGACTTCAAGAAATAAAATTTGAGAGGTATGCCATGATGACCACTAAACTTGAGCATCTAAATTTCTATAAAGTTTTTCTGGAGAGAAATAAAATCTTCAGGCTCACAAGATAATCAGTAAATGAATATTTTAAACTATAAATTCTGCATTGAATGAAATATGTGTACTTTATACCCAAAAGATGACCTTAAAAATGTTTTGCACAGAGCCGGGCATGGTGGCACACGCTTGTAATTCCAGCATTTGGGAGGCTGAGACCTGAGGATCCGGGTTCCGTGGCCAGCCTCAGCTACCTAGTGAGGCACTCTGCAACTTAGTGAGACTCAGTTTCAAAATAAAGAATAAAAAATAGGGCTGGGAGTATAGCTTGGAGGTAGAATGCCCCAGAGTTCAACCCCTAGTACTGAAAAAAAAAAAAAAGATGTTTTGCACAGTCTCTGAGTGATACCTACATTAGGATCATTGCTCTGTTTTACATGTTATTAGAGTATCATGGAAACCAGTGAAATGCAACAATGTGCTCTGCAGATGGGAGCTTCTCTCAATTTGTTCCTGTGGGACTTCAGAAGACAAGGAGCATACATTGGGGATGAAAGCAGGCAGGTTGCAATAATAAACAAGGTTGATATCTTTGTGAAAGGTATAGAAAGCAAATGAAACCTGAATGAGCTAGCAATTTATTCCCTTTACCAAATTAAGCTCAAAAGAAATGCTGAAACCTTTTTAAAATTTTAATATAATATAATAGCATGCCCTTAAAAATTAAAAAAAGAGAAACAAAATGAAAGATGAGATCATTCACTCATATTTTAAGACAAGGAAATAAATGTTACCTTTTCTTTCTTTCAAAGTTTATATATATTCTCGGCTATAATGTATGCACAGAGGCAGGCGCAGACATGTGCACACACATGCTTTAACAAAAGAAGTTGTCTCCATTTCCCTGTAAATAACGTGATTTTGTTCTTGTGAGATTAGTCAGTCACAAAGAGTAAAAATGCAGTTCTCCCTAATTTGTGGATGCTAGGGAGACGATGGGGCATAAGAGGGTCTCTAGATGAAAAAGGAGAAACCCTAGATAAGCAAAGAAGTTGACTTAACTGAAAGGGATGGATGGGGGTGGGAGTGGGGGAGGGGGGACACCCTAATGCACATGATGTACTTTCACAAATATATCAAAGTCAATCACCAAATTGAACTTGAGAAGGAGGGAGGGCAAGGGAGTAGAGTGGGAATTGGGGAAGGGGTTAAATGAGAAATGTGTGCATATATGCCTTTATCAGCTTGTACCTAACAAAGATGTACGATTACAATGCACCAATTAATAAAAATAAATAAATGATTTAAAAAAGAAGTTGTCAATGAGGAAAATTTCCAACAATGTATTACATGAATAATATATATCATTTTGGAAAGTTCCAAATTGTGAAGATCATGGAAGTTTCTATGCTTTTCCTCTTTATATCTTTCCTAACAGTGTGTATTGCTTTTAATTCCTTCCAAAATACCTCTTGATTTCATTCCTTTGCTTCCATTTCCAGTGTCATCAATCCATGAGATATTTCATATCTGGATTACTTCCATAGTCATCTGATTTCAGACTGTCTGCTTCAATCTATTCCAGTTCCACTGTCAAAGATGTCTTTCTAAAATAACCACTTTCATTATGACATGACTCTTCCAAGCATTCACAGTTCCTTTGGTTAAATCACTTAGAAAATTTTTCAAAAATGCCTTGCTTTTATCATGTCATATTTAAACCTAGGATGATGTTTTACCTGGTTATTCAAGAACTGCTTTCAAGATAAGACACTACAAGAAGAGGATATCTATAAGCAGAACCAGGATAGATGAGTGAATGGATGGATGATTGTATGGAAAAATGGATGGATGGATGGATGGATGAATGGATTAATGAATAGATGGATAATTGGTTGGATGTTTGGATGGATGGGATGGAAAAACAGATGAGACCTCTTAATGCACATGAAATAATGGATGGATGGATGGATGGAAAATCAGATATATATGTGGACCTATGGGCAATTCTTTCCTAATCTGAGATCACATTGTTTTATATGCTCTTAATGCAGAGCATTTTCTCAATATGAGATCATATTAGATCACAAAAATAAATAGAAAGACCCAATGTACAGAACATCCCCCCAAAAAGAAGGACATAAATTAATAGAATCTTTGCTTGCCATAAGTATAGGTTATTATAGCAAAAATGAGACTAAAAAGACATAATTTATATGTCTTCTTGTTTTGTCCTTAAAGATTTAATTACCATGTGAATACAGATGAGGATAGGCACAGAGAATGTGATACTTTTTTAGTGTGACTGATAATAAAAAAGACACCAAATCTTTCATTTAACAAAGACATTTCAGGGAAAGAAAATTACAGAACAATGCCCATGATGAACATAGATGTAAAAAAATTTTTTTTAATAAGTACTGGCAATTTTCATTCAAAGGCACATCACAAAGATTATATACCACAACCAAGTTGTTTTTATTCCTGGGATGAAAGGTTGGTTCAATGTACACAATCCAATAAATGTAGTTCATCACATAAATAGAAGGATCAAAAATCACATAATCACCTTAATAGATGCAAAAAAAAAAAAGCATTTAACAAAACCTAACACCTATTTGTGCTAAAAACATTGAAGAAAGCTGAGCGTGGTGGCGCACGCTTGTAATCCCAGCATTCAGGAGGCTGAGACCGGAGGATCCGGGTTCGTAGCCAGCCTCAGCTACCTAGTGAAGCCCTCCGCAACTTAGTGAGACTCGGTTTCAAAACAAAGAATAAAAAATAGGGCTGGGGGTATAGCTTAGAGGTAGAATGCCCCTGAGTTCAATCCCCAGTACCGCAAAAAAGAAAACAAAAAAAAACATTGAAGAAACTAGAGATAGCAATATTATAAAAAAATACATGATAAACTCAAATCCCATCATATAGAACAGAGACAAATTTCAAATATTTTCTCTAAAATCAGGAACAAGACAGGGATACCCACTATCACCTAGCCAGAGCAATAAGGCAAGAGATGGGAATCAAAGAGATACAAATTGGAGAGGAAGAAGACACATCATCTCTGCTTGCAAATGACATGATTCTATGATTAGAAGATCCAACAAATTCAACCAGAAGACTTCTAGAGCTGAAAATTTTCAGCACAGTAGCTGGATGTAAAAATCAACTCACAAAAATCAATAGCTTTCCTATACACCAATCTTGAATCCACTAAAAATGAAATCTGAGAAACAATTCCATATACAATGGTCTAAAAATGCTTAGGAATAAATATAACCATGGAGGTAAAAGACCTTTACAGTGAATATTATAGAACACTAAATAAAGAAATTGAAGAACCTAAGAAGATGAAGAGACATCCCATGATCTTGGACAGGCAGAATAAATATTGCCAATGTGACCATAATACCAAAAACAATCTACAAATTCAATGCAATTCCTATCAAAGTATGTCATTCTTTACAGAGGTAGAAAAGTAGTCCTAAAACTAATATGGAAAAGCAAAAGACTCAGGAGAGTCAAAGAAATTCAGAGCAATAAGAACCATGCTGTAGGTATCACAATACCTGATTTCATATTATACTACAGAGCTATAATAATAAAAACAATATAGTATTGGAAGAAAAGCAGGCATATAGATACCAGTAGAACAGAACAGAAGATACAGAGACAAACACCTTTCACTTGTTGATGTTTGGCAAATGAGCCAAAAACATATGCTTAAGAAAAGAAAGCCTTTCAACAAATAAGGCTGGAGAAACTGGATACCCATATGAGAAAATGAAATTTTATCTTTAACTCACAGGCTGCACAAAAGTCAACTCAAGATGAATCAAAGACTTAGAAATTAGATGAGAAACTTTGTAATTACTAGAAGAGAACTTAGGACCAATTTTACAAAATATATGCAGAGAATTTCTCAAGAAGACCTCCAAAACTTAGGAAATAAAACCAAGAATTAAATAAGATGGTATCAAACTCAAAAGGTATTTTTGTCTGTTTGATTGTTTTTGCAGCAAAGAAAACTATCAAGAATCTGAAGAAAGAAACTACAAAAGGGGAGAAAATCTTGCCAGCTACTACTCTTATGGAGGAGTAATACCTAGAAAATATAAAGAACTAAAAAATCTTAACAATAACCCAAACAAACAACCCAGTCCAAAAATAGGTAACTACGCTGAACAGATACTTCTCAAAAGAAGAAATACAAATGGGCAGTAGTTATATAAAACTATTCAACATAATTAGAAATCAGGGAAATAGAAATCAAAACTACATTGATATTCTAACTCCAGTTAGAATGCGAAATCAAGAATATAAACAATAATAAATACTGGCAAAGACATGGGAAAATGGGAATTATTATTCACTACTGGTAGGATTGCAAATTAGTACAACCACTATGGAGATGTGTATGGAGATTCCTCAAAAGACTAGAAATAGGACCACCATCTGACCTAGCTACACCATGCCTTGGAATCTTTTTCAAAGTCAGAGTATTATAGTAATACATTAATGCTCATGTTTATCATAGCACAACTTACAATAGCCAAATTATGGAACCAACCTAGCTGTTCATCAACAGATGAATGGATAAAGAACATGTGGTATATATGCATGCGAAAATTTTACTCAGTCGAGAGGAAGAAAGGAATTACGTCATTTGAAGGAAAATGAATGAGACTAGAGAATATTATGGTAAGAGAGATCAGCCAATCTAAGAAAGTCAAGGGTCCTATTTTTTTTTTCATATGTGGAAGGTAGAGAGTAAATAGGAAACCAAAGAACAAAAGAGACCTCAGATAAATGCTAAGAGAGATCAAGAAAATGGTTGAAGGTGATTGAGGAGAGATGGTGGGAGGTGGGGAGGAGAAAAAGGATACTTGAGGGAGAAAATAGTTCAAATAATGGCATGCCCATATCTGAAGAACTCACTACTCATCTCACTCAATGTTCAAGGCGAAGAGTGAGGAATTGGAAGGCAGATATGGAGCAAAATACACCAAGTTATGCATGTATTTTTGCATCACTTTGTTTATCACTATGAGATATAACAACAATACACCAACAAAAGTATACAAATATTATAATGGCTTTGATTTCAAAATTGATCAGGTTCACATGAAAATGTTTTATGGGGATATTTCAGAATAAAGAATTAACTCAGTTGTGTGTTCACATCTTGTAAAGCATAGTAGGGGTGGATTCAAATAATCATATAAAATATGTCTACTTTTTCCTGTAGTAATGGCTAGAGAGCAGAATTTTAAGCTGTGGAGAAAACAAGTGGGGGGAAGAAGCATTTTAAGTATAAAAAGGAAAGTTCACAGAGAGATGTGATTCAAACTGGAACAGAGAATGAGTAGGAAGCTAAAGAGTTAAAATCAAAGTGTTGTCACGTGAGAGTGTGTGGGGAACTAAAATGTCGATGCTTTACTAACCCAGGAGAGTCTTTGGCAGCCCCTCCACAGTCATTGTGCATGATTTGCAATACAGGTTATCAGATTCAAAAGGACTCCTGGGCTATCACTGGGTTTTGGTTTTATCAAATAACAATAGTCATAATTTAGATGAGATTTTGAAAGCTTCCTGCAAATCTGGGATTTCATTATAATTTGTTTCATATAATGAGATTTTGACTCATATTAAATCATCGTCACCTCTGTCATCAAGTCAGGGTTAATTAAGGAAAGGGCTGTGATTATCATATCACATAATAGTCAGAGTTAAGTAGACTCTACCACTCTGTTGGATAAACAACACTCTGGCCAAGATGGACTATTGAGAGATTATTTTCTCTAGAACAATTATGAAATTGGCCTAGCATAAGTACACTAATTTAAGTAGATAGAGTATGTTTGGTTTATTGAAATGAATCTTTTCAGGAGCAGAGAAAAACACCCTGGAGAATGTTGTTAGAGCAATAAAACAAGTTAGATTAATATAGATTTGACCAGCAAATGATTCTTCACTTACTGGCCTTTGGATTTCAATAATATTCAGCCAGAGGCTGTTCTTCAAGTACTGTCATTTGAGCTTTTTATAATAAAAGGCAGAAAGGAAGCTTTAATGAGCTCTACCCAAGTTCATAACATTCAGACTGCAAACCCAGAAAACAAAACCAGCCACCTGTAAATGTTTGACCTATTGTTCGGAAGGGAATTCTTTGAAGAGGCAGAGATTTGCAGGATATAGAAGTGAAAGGGAGAAAATACCAAAAGATAAAACTTTCCTACTGGCAAGTTTAATAATGCCAGCCTGATTCCAATCTTTTAGATGGAGTTACTCAGGGGTATTTTCCCAAAGCAATCTAGAAAAAAAAAATTGTTTGCATTGAAAATTGTGCCCGATGTTTTAATTTGTTACTTAAAAGCCATAGTGAACATGTAAAAAATTTTTTCTGATTAATTTTAAACTTTGGAAATCTTTTGGAAAATCTTTAGAAAGAGAATAAATAGGGCTATATCTCATAGAATATCAACTCTGAAGTGTGCAATGGTATGTATTAACAAAGGGAGGGAAGACCTTATGATAATGGGAAATAAAATGTTCCATTTATGAAGTGCCTATTCTGAGCACTTGGCTAGATATTTTATCATGGCCAATCTACGAGAAAAAAAAGGTATTTCTATTTCCATTTTAGAGATAAGGAAATTGAAGCCTAGAGAGGTAGCTTGCTCATGATTACAGGCCTGGAAGTAGTAAGGCTGAGATTCAAACTCAGGAACTTCTGATCCAAAGAATAAGCAATCCTCTGGTATGATCTTGATTCATTTTACCCAAATGTGAATTCTACCTGTACCAGTTAAAATTCACAGCCCTAGATTTTGTGATTAATATGCCTATATTTTCTGCATATATGTTAGCCAGTTAATTCCTATTTTAAGAAACCTTATGCTTTGGATCTAGGATGTGATATTCTAGCATTGTCCATATTTTTTTTTTCCTTTTCAATCTTTCCTCCTACATCTCTGTCTTCTCCATCTTTCCTCCATTTTTATTTTTTCTTTTATTATTTTTTCCTCTTATTGTTCAAGGGATCGAACTCAGGGTCATTCTATACCCCTAGGCCTATTTTATTTTTGAAACAGGGTCTTGCTATGTTGCTGAGGGCCTCACTAAGTTGTTGAGGCTGGCTTCAAACCTGCAATCCTCCTGCCTCAGCCTCCCAACTATGGGGATTACAGGCATGTCCTACCACACCTGGCTTATCTATTTCTTTTATCACTATTATCTTATTATTTAATGTCACGGATTAAATATCAAAAAGTTCATCCACTTATTTTACTTGTGAAATTCCCATTTCCTCTTCTCTCTCTGTTTCCCCCACATTTTGCCTTGAGAGTCATCCTCTCAAATTACTATCATCTTCAGAAGACAGTGCAATCTTTCACCAGGAAACAGCAACAATATGAAACAAAGTATTAAAAACTACAGAGACAGCCTGGCCTTCCTGAGTGATTTTTTTTCCTCATCAGCACAATCAGAAGAGTTCCACTGGGACATTTTAAATTGTTGAAAAAATTTATATTGCAATTTGTGATTGTTAAGCACATAGAATGCAAGGACTCAGGAGCTCTTCACAGCCTCATCTAATCAATCTTCTTTCACAATTATTCACCGAGCAATTACTGCAGGCCAGCCACTATACTTGGCCCCAAGATGGAGCACAGGATCCTCATTTATTGAGGAACATAAGAAAAAATCAATGAGAAAAACCTCTTAAGAACATTAAAAAATATACACGAAGTGTTTTGAGTACCTGAGATGGGAAAAGATTATACAGGAAAATCAATAAAGTTTGGTGGAGATAGTGGCTTTCAAGATAAGGTATGAAGGGTGGCTAATATATGTATGTATGGAATACAGAGAATAAAAATATTCTTACCTATTCCAGGTGGAACCTATTTTGGTGCATAGGTATTTTCAAAATGCTTTTTATTTTTTGACTTCAGTCTCATCAGAACCTTTAATAGCAATCTCGAATAATTAGTCAGCTCTCAGTTATGCTACAGAAACAGATGGTTTCAAAATCTTAGTAGCTTATGGTTAGAGACTTATTTCTCATCATCAGTATATGTACTGTGCAGAGTGGGTGTAACTTTGCCTCAGGTCTCATTTATCCTGAGCCTAATGCTGAAACCAATGTCAACCAAGGAAAGGCTCCTGTGTAGAGAGAAAAGTAAAGAGGAGTGGAGTCAGTCAATGGCTTTGCATCCTCAGCTCAGGAGTCACAAGTCACCTCTGCTCACAGGTGCCAGCTAAGGGTATCATGTGATGAAGCCTCATGTTAATGGGATTCCAGGGAAAAGCAGCATGAACTTGTCCAAAACCCCACTCTGGATGAGCCAGACATTATAAGAAATGGCAGTCTATGAAATTCTCATTGCACAGTCACTTTGACTAAAATTGTTAAATTTCTGGCTTATACTAATGTTTGTGATGACACATTTACACATTGTATTGCCTTTGCCTGGATGCTTTAAGTAACTTAATCCACATTTTCTTTAAATTCCCAAATTTTGGAGATATGTTTTGATAGAGTACTTTATGAAACTCATTTATGAATCTCAAGGAGTCCCACAGCCCATCTCTTATCTTCCTCAGTATCAGAAGGAATGGCGATGAGGCTGTGCAGGAGAAGAAAGGACTGTAGGACCAACTGCGTAAATGGAATGCTGGGAGAAGACTGCAGAGGTGAGTTCCAGAAAACTGCAGTATCACAAACAAGGGAGGAAATGGCTCCCTCTATTAGGGTGATAGCCACATTTGGTTGAGGACTTAAAGAAAGGGATTCTGCCTACGCATGGTGGCATACACTTGTCATACCAGTACTTGAGAGGCTGAGACAGGAAGTGCAAAGACAGCCTAGGCAACTCAGTGAGACCCTGTCTAAAAGTAAAAAGGGCTGAGAGCATAGCTCAGAGGTAGAATGACTCTGGGTTCAATCTCCAGTACTATAAAACAAAACAAAACAAAAAAATCAACAACGACAACAAAAAGAATGTGGTTCTGGTGTTCAGTGGGATAATAAATACAATAATATATGCACATTTCAAGAAGCTAGAAGCAAAGAATTTGACAGTTTTTTACCACAAAGAAATGATCAATGTATGTAGAAAAATATGTTTAATCTGATCTAATCATTACATGGTATATACATGTATGGAAGTATCATGTCATCCATGCTACTTATTCTAAGGATGAGATTTCAACTAGTTTTTCAAAGAGCTGGTCACATGTAGAAGGAAATGGATGTGGCAGAATCAGGGACTGCTGTTCTCTGTAACCCTATTAACATGAGGCTACGTGTGACATACTCTGGCAGAGGGCGATGTCAAGTGACAAACCTCTTCTGAGCATTTACATACCATTTATATATATGGGGGGGGTATGTGTGTTTGATTTTTGTGTTTTTATGTATCAATTAATAATAAATTTAATTAAAAAGAAAAGAAATAATCTATTAAATCATTATTAAAAATGTCAACCAATTTCTTTGCAACTGATAATTAGAAAAATCAGTTCATTGACAGAAACATGTTTGATAAAGCAAAGTTTACCCTTTATATTAATATGCTTTTTTCATATATAAAGCAAACAAATCTCAGCCTGTAGGTGGTGGTCTGAAAGACATTGTTGTCATAGTGGATGGGCTTTTAAGAACATTAGTGGGGGACTAGAGAAGGAAGGTAGGAAGAGGAAAAAGAGACTCAAAGTAAACAGTTCAGATAATGCTATGTCCCTTATATAAGTTATCAAAACCAATCTTAATACTATGTACAAAAAAGGAAGCGGGAAACAGTCAGTGCTCACAGTCAGTTCATACTAGTGAACACAGAAGATTTGCCAGTCCTTGAGTCCAAGAGGGTTTAATAAAGCCTAAATAAAAAAAATCCATAATTCCATAATTCATATGAATTATTAACTCTGTTACATAGCATAGCTTTACATACAACTTATCATCAAATTAATTTCATCATGTGATGAAAATAGGTACTTATACATGATAGGCTTTTTATATACCTTATCTCACTTACTCCTCACCATACCCACACAAGAAGGACATTAAATTTATCATTTTATAAATAAGGAAATTAAGATGGTGAAATCAATTATGAGGATAAAAAAAATGATGGAGCCTAGATTACAAAGGCAGACTTACCTGATTTCTAATATTTTCCAAGTCCACACAATATCTCTTATAGAGAGGAAGATGGATGGATTCAAATTTTGAAATTCAAGACAAAGACCTGTACATTTGACTTTGTTTTGTTTATACCTCAAAAACAGAGAATCTGAAACTAGAAAGGTTAACACCTCTCCTGGAAAAGAGAAATACTATAACCAATTTCTTAAGATTACATTTTACAGGAAAGATACCAAATAAGGGTCAGAGTTTGTTTTGTTTTGTTTTAGTTTTGTTTTGTGGTCAATTTCCCAAAAGCCAAAGCATATCATGACAGAGACAGCGTATAATTTTCAGTACAATTTTTGGTTAACTTCAATATGGAGACTTATTCAGTCATTTGTATATACTAGAGGAACCAGAAGGCAAGACCTTGCTGTGTAATTTGTTATCAACTATTATTAATAGTACAATTGTCAATAGGGTTCATATTGTATTAAAATAGTTTTCATATCCTAAGAACTGTATTGCAGACAATACCACTTGCAACATTTTACAAACATTAACCACAGGGATTTGAAGAGACAGTCATATGAAAAAGGTGCTAAAATAATACTTTTCAGAATCACCTGTTTTTATTTTTCATGTGACTCTAATCAACTTAAAAGTTAAAATGTAACCTTCATCTATACATCCCATTTATTAATTTGGACTCTTTTTTTTTTTTTTACAATGAGCAAATTTAATGTAGCTGAGACATAATGTTAAGTCTCATGCCTCTTATAAATCAAAGGGAAAGAAAAACAATTGGATTTTTCTGAAAAGTCCTGTTATGCTGCAATTGTCTAATAGTATAAGAAAATATACAGAGCCTCAGGAAGTGTTACAGATTATTTTCACATAGAATAATTACTACATGTATACAATGCTTCTCTTAGGAACCAGCAACCAGCAATAGCTCAAACAGAATACAGCAAATTTAATAAAGTTGTGCATTTAATGTAATTAGTCCTGCAGTATACTGCATCTGCTGTCAATTTTATTTTCTAGTCTCATCAAAAGCTTTTGTTGGTGGGTTGTATTCCCCCCTCTCCCCAGTACTGGGGGGAAAAAGCTCCTATTGATGAAAACGTGCTATATACCTTTTTAAAGTAAGACCTTGCCTAGGGATGTTAGCATTCTGCTGAGCATTTATCATGTGGATGGGAACAGACAAAAACAGACCAGATGATCTATATGGCAAGGACACAGTAAAGTACTGGATGGTTTATAACATCGGAGACTTCAGTGATGTCCTTGAACTTCAATCTCTGAATTTTTAACTATAATTTCAGAGTAAGAGGCATACAAAAATTCAGAAGGAGAAATAACATATTCAGATTGAAATAAATCATTTTTCCTATTATGACTAAATCATAAAAGTGAATAGATTATGTATAATGGGTGGGGGAGCAGTATATATTTTTAATCCTTTCTCTTCCAGGTACTAGAAGTGACCCTAGGCATTTGTATGATATGAGCAAAAATAACATCTACACAGCAGTGTTTGAGGGCCAGAGCCACAGCCCCTGATGGCTGCTAACACTCCTGTTGATCTATATCTTCTCTTTCTCTGTTCCTAAAATTCCTGCTCCTTTTGACTCCTGCCTTGTCCCTTGTTCAACATCTGATCCATGCACACCTACCCTGTCCTTGTTGAGTTTGCTCTTCTCCAATCCCATGGCCCTCACACCTCTCAATGGGCAGTCTGCAATTGCTTTCTAGTCTACCCTGACTCCAGCACCTGCTTCTCTCAGTCTATTTCAGACTTACAATGATTTCCATGATCTCATCTCAATCAAATATTCTGATTGAGCTCCTCTAATATTTGTCATATGCTATGCTCAGGAAACAATTAGTCATGCCTCAATGAAACAGTTCTGTTTCCTTAACCTCAAATTAAGTGCCGCTATAGCCTAGAAAATGTCAGTCAACTCAAAGGCCAGGACCACCTCTCCCTTAAAGAACTTCCAAATCTCCTTAACTTGAAATGATCTAACTCTTCTCTGGATTGCCAAATCTCAAAATAACCTTATTTTACCGTTTTAAAGTGTTCTATAGAGAGCTGAGAACATACATTTAAACATATAATAAACTTTTAATTACTTATTAAAAGGGCCAGGACTAAAGGCCACTATTGATACTTAGACCTGCCTGCCCCTAGGCACAAAAATCCACAGTATATGATAGGCTTTATGCACATGTCTATCTGACTACTTAGGATGTATTTGTGACATGAAATTGCTGGGGGAAAATTGGATGGAAGATTTGGAAACATTTCTAAAACTTGGCAAACTGACCTCTAAAATGTTACATAAATTTATATCCCATCATCCCGGTATGGTTGTTCCTATTAAAATGTTTCTATATTTAAATTCTTCAGTATCAAAATCTCTCCGCAATCAATAATTGAAAATGTTTCCCCCAAATTACTTCAAAGTTCATTTAGTTTATCATTAGTGAGGTCAAACCACTTACCCATGTTATTTGTTTTTTTTTTTTCATTTATAAATTGACTTTTTAAATCTTTTTGCTCATTTTTTTGAGCATGATTTTTTCTCAAATCTTAACAATCATTCCTAAATTAAAAAATCCATAAAATATATTGCATAAAATATATTTCACCAGTTACAATTTCACAGTATATGTCATATTGGTATGTCCAGAAACCCAAATTTTTCATAAATATTTGATTTTTTTCCTTTGAAGCTATATTTAAGAATTTTTTTTTTTTTTTTTTTTTGCACTGGGGATTGAACCCAGGGGCATTCTACCTCTGAGCTACATCCCCATTCCTAATTTTATTCTTTATTTTGAAATAGGGTCTCACTAAGTTATGGAGGGCCTCACTAAATAGCTGAGGCTGGCCCCGAACCTCCCAAGTCCTGGGATGACAAGCCTGTGCCACCACACCTGGTTCGAGAATATTTCTTATATTTTAAAATTAGACTAATATTTTACTTATGACTGTGTAGCAGTTTAATATTCATCTTTTTCATACATTAATCTAGCTTATATTTTCTCTTTTTGGCACATAGATGTTATGGCCCAAATTATGGCCCCTCAAAATTCACATGTTGAAGTCCTAATTCCCTGTACCTCAGAAGTGACTGAATATCGAATAAGACATTAAAAGAGGTAAATAAAACGAGGTCATCTTAACACACTGCGACTGGTGACCCTATGGAAAAAAATCAGAATAAAGAGTGTACAGAAGGGAGACCACGTGAAACGGGGAGAAGATTGCCATCTATGAGCCAAGGAGAGAGAGAGACTTAGAAGAAACCAACCCTGAAAACATATGGTAAATGTAAATCATTAAAAATTCCACAACTAAATGCCATTATTGATACTTAGATCTGTGCATCCTTAGGCATAAGGCTATCCTCACCTTGACCTTGGACATCGACTCTTTAGAAATATGTGGAAATAGATTTCAGGGGTTTAAGCTGCTCACTTTGTGGTACTTGTTTCTGCTCAGACCTGGCAAATTAATGCAATAATACAGAAAAACTCCCTTACAACTAAATATACGAGTGTTTCAACATCCTTAATATAACATATGTTTTCTTATCAAATAATTAAAACTATAATAAATTCTGTAAAAATTATAGCTGTGGCTCAATTGTTTCTATTCTATTGATTGTGAAAGAGATTTTACCATATTTTAAAAGTATTAGTTGATACAATCCACTTTTTTTATTAAAAATGGCATAGTGGCACATGCCTGTAATACCAGTACTTGGGAGGCTGAGGCAGGAGAATCTCAAATTTGAGGGCATCCTCAGTAACTTAGTGAAGACCTCAGCTTGGGGAAGCCCTGTTTCAAAATAAAATAAAATAAAGTAGGCTTGGGGGTATAGCTCAGAGGTAGAATGCTTCTAGGTTCGATCTCTAGTACCATACACACACACACACACACACACACACACACACACACACACACACACATGAAGTATTGACTCTTCTCAAGAAGTTATGTCTAAGGTTCATTTTTTAATTGAGATATCAAGTTTTTAAAAATAATATGAATTAGAATGTGTTTATAATTACATTATTTCAAAAATTCATTTGGGGTAATGGTATTTTAACACATTGAGTATTATATGCTATTTAATATTTTTTTTTTTACTTCCTTGAGTTTCTTATGTTTTTAATAATGTTTGAATTTTTTTTCATGTAAAGTAATATATTTTTCCCATGTCTCCTTGTGTTTAAGTTAAATATATTTTATTAAATTATTTATTTTGTATCCAGCCATCATACTGAACACTAGTCCACATGACCATATCTAACATATACCCTAAAAATTACGGTTTTACTCTTCTTTCTATCATGTACAACAATATCATTTATTACCTTAACTAGTGCTTCTCTTATAGCAAGATTACTACTGTTTAGAACACAAACACTGATTTCGGGAATTCCTTGGTCAAATATGAAAAATGCATTAAATTTGTTTAATGAGATTCTCTAATAAGGCAATCAGTACAAGATTCAAAATTCCACAGGGCAGCCATCACTAACTGGGTGTGTCAACCAACTAAAAATATTTTCTTCTCAAATTGGCATTATGTAGTCCACGGTTATGACAATCACCTCATTTTGTATCCCTCAGGCTATGGGGTTCTTTCTTTGAATTGACTCAGTCGCTGAAGAGGGACTAGAAGAGACCCTTGGCTTTACGACTGCAAACTTAGAAATAACATGTCTGTGGTCATAAGTAATGAGCATCCTGTTTCCCCTACTATGAGCTCACATTTCTCCCTATTTTAAAGTAAAAACTATTCGTGATGAGAGTATCTATTTATAAATTCCACAAAGGTGTAATATCATTAGGTTTGGTAAGTTTTGTATCCGGCCATCATACTGAACAGTTATGATGCTTCTCTCTGGTGCTCTTTTGCTTAACATTTTCTTTTTTGGAAACTGCATGTATGTGTGTGAGAGAGAGTGTGAGTGTGTGTGTGTATGTGTGTGTGTGTGTGTGTGCACGTATCCATGTCTTATTTCCTCTTCAAGACTGGAAGCACCCCAGGAAAAGAGTTTCTTTCTGTTGTTTCTTCTGTTGGATACACCAATCCTTTCTGCATTGTGGAGACATTTAATGAATGCTCGGCAACTGAATAAAATTTATTATTCTGCTTTCTGATATTTTTATTTACTCAAAGCTCTGTTTCTAAATAGTTATTAATTAATCAATGTGTTTTTGCTGTCACTTGTATTAGAGGAACTGTATTTATAAAGCATTCTTAATTGGTTTGTTGTATGTCTTGAGGGGGAGTTGTGTCTTTTGGTTAATTCCCCAAACATATTAATATAAAGAATGTTATTGAATATTGGGGCAAGGAGCATTAATTTTTGCCCTCTAAGATATATTGTTAGTCATTCTGGATATTAGGCAATATTTAAATATACTTTTTTGAGAGCATTAGAAAGGTCACATATTTCCCTCTTCCTGAATTTTTCTGCAAATTTGATATATTTGTTTTATGAATTATAAATAGCTTTAAATTTTTAATAGACTGTATAATATAAACACATTTGTATGAATAAAATTATAATTTTAAATACACTATACTTGTAACAATTGTAATAAGCTGCATAAGACCAGTCCTCAAAAGATAAATCTACATTAAACTGAAGCATCATGAAAAATGCATAGGAAAATGCAATAGAAAGAAACATAATTGCTCTGGATTAAACAAATCTGCATGGGTTGAGGGAGAATAAAAATCTATCAATTCCATGGATCGTATTACCTTTATTGTGACTTAAACTGTAAGAAAACTATTACAATGAATGCTATTACACTTTAAATAAGATAAGGTTGAAGATTAGCTTGGGATCTGCCCTTAATATTTTGGTTAACTTCACAGCTGACTCATAAGTAAGTCTTTTGCTTGGCTGTATGTAAGAAACACAGGATTTTGTCCGCATACCAAGCTTCCATCCATGCTCTCTCCCTAAGATTTTAATTCTATAGGCTTGGGAAATAATCAATGTATGTGCATACACACACACACACACACACACACACACACACACACACACACACACACATCTGGAGATATCTTTAGATGATTTCAAGCACAGCCAGATTTGAGTATATTATTAACAAAAAAACATATTTTAAAATACTATATTGCAAGCAATTCAGAAAGGAGTGCAGTGGCACAAGCCTATAATCCCAATACTTGGGAGAAGAAAGGAAGATTGCAGGATAGAGGCAGCCTGATCAACCTAGTGAGACCCTGTTTCAAAAATAAAATACATATATATAAACAGGGCTGGAGGTGGAGCTCAGAGGTAGAACATCCCTGGGTTCAATACCTACTATCACAAGAAAGAGAAAGCAAGAAGGAAGGAAGGGAGGGAGGGAGGGAAGGAGGGAGGGAGGGAGGAAGAGAAGAAGGAAGGAAGGAAGGAAGGAAGGAAGGAAGGAAGGAAGGAAGGAAGGAAGGAAGGAAGGAAGATTTTGAAAACATTTCATTTGTCCCTTTACAATTGATGATGATAATGAAAAAATACTAGCCATTACTTATGGAATATTGATAATGTGACAAGCATTTTAAAACTCTTTTAATTCAATTATAAAATTTTATAGCATACTTTTTTTTATGCTTTTGCTTTGTGATCTTTTGTATTTTGTGCTAACATGCTATAACCAACCATATATAATATAGAGAAAATAATGTTACAACATAGCAAAATACTACACATATTCTTCTTTTACAACTGTGTGAATATATGCATTTATTCCCTTTAGGTGTATTCTAGGAATAGAATTGCTGGACCATGTATCAATAAATCCTTAACTTTAAGAGAAATTTCTAGTTTTCGAAATGACTTTTTTTTTCTTTTACAAAGGAAGAATATGAGAACCATAGAAATAATGACCTTGCCCAAAGATCTAAAAAGCCAAGAGATCTAAAAAGCCAAAACTGAATTCAAACCCAGATCCATCTGACACCCAGATCTAAGCACTTAAACATGTTGTTATTCAAGGCTACATAAGAGCTGTGGCAAAATTTTCATGAAAGGCTAAGCCTTTTTAACTTGGAGAATTCAACATTATAGTAGGAGGGGAAAAAAAGATAACACTGTATTTACTCATTCATTTACTCAGATTTTATCATTTTTTTTCTTTGAAAAGGTTTAAAGCACATCTCACACATTACTATGATCCCATTACTTTCTCTAAACATTTTCTTGTTTAAATTTTTAACTCATACATAAAATTATAAATATTAATGTGATGATATATTTGGTGTTTTGATACATGTGTACAGTGTATACTGTTTAAGTCAAGTTGGACATATCCATTCCCTAAAATATTTATATTTTTATGGTTAAAAAAAAAAAAACTTTCAAAATCCTTTGTTATAGGCCAGGCATGGTGGCGCACGCTTTTAATTCCAGCATTTGGGAGGCTGGGAACAGAGGATCCGGGTTCGCGGCCAGCCTCAGCTACCTAGTGAGGCACTCCACAACTTAGTGAGACCCTATTTTTCAAAATAAAGAAAAAAAAAATAGGGCTGGGGGTATAGCTGGGAGGTAGAATGCCCCTGAGTTCAATTCCCAGTACTGCAAAAAGAAAAAAAATTCTTTGCTATAGCTTGTTGAAATATTGAGTCTATTACTCTTTTCTCTAGTCAGTCTACTGTACAGCAGCACACCAAAACTTCTTGCTCCTTTTGAACTGTGATTTATCTCCCATTGATCACGTTAGTTGATGTGAGTCCTGCCCAATACTCTCCTCAGTGTCTATAACATTCTACACTCAGCTTCTATGTGACCTATTATTTTTTTAGATTTGATGTACAAGTGAGATTATGATATGTAGTTCCATCATATTATCATAAATGATGAGACCTCATATTTTTTATGGCTGAATAGTATTACATTGTGTATATGTACAACATATTTTTCCTCTATCCATTGACTGATGGACACCTAGGGTATTTTCATTTCTTGGCTATTGTGAATAGTGCTGCAATGAACATGGATTGCAGATGTTTCTTTGCCATACGGACTTCATTTCCTTTGGATATACATTCCCAGTATTGGGATTGCTGGAAAATATGCTAGTTCTATTTTTAATATTTTGAGGAACCTCCATGCTGTTTTCCATAATGGCTATACTAATTTATATTCCCACTAGCAGCTTATAAAGAAGGATTCCTTTTTCTAATTCTTGCCAGTGTTTGTTACCTTTAGGAGGTTTTTTTTTTTTTTTTTTTTTTTTTTTTTTTTTTTTTTTTTTTTTCCTTTTGTTGATTATAACCAATCTTACTGGGGTTGGAAGGAGGTAATGTATCATTGTGGATTGTGGTTTCAGTTTGCATTTTCCTGATGATTAGTGTTGAACAATTTTTCTTATACGTGTTGACCATTCAGATGTCTTTTAAGTAATTTCTACTTAGGTCTATTGCCCATCTTTAAATTGGGTTATTTGGGTTTTGACTGTTTCGCTATTGAGATTTTAGAATTCCTCATATATTCTGTATGCCAACGCGGTATCAGATGTCCAATTTGCAACTTTTTTCTCCCATCCTGTAGGTTGTCTCTTCACTCTATGTTTCTTTTGGTGTGCAGAAGTGTTTTAGTTTGAGTCAATCTCATTTGTCTATTTCTGCCTTTGTTTCCTATGTTTTAAACATCTCCCCCTAAATTTCTTTCCTGTTCTAATGTCCTAAAGTGTTCTTATTTTTCTTCTAGTAGTTTCATGGTTTCATGTGTCACATGTAAGACTTTAATCCATTTTGACTTTTTTGTAACTGGGGAGAGAGAAGTCTAGTTTCATTATTATGCACATGGATACCTGATTTTCCCAGCATCACTTATTGAAAATACTGTCCTTTTTTCCAATACATGTTCTCTGCACCTTTACCGAACATCAGTTGGCTGAAGATACATGGGTTTACTTCTAGGCTCTTGATTGTGTCTCATTGGGCTGCTCACCTATATTTATCTCAATACAAAGCTGTTTTGATTGGGAGAGCTTTGTACTTTCTAGTATGTTTTGAAGTGATGTGGTATATTGCCTCCTGCTTTGTTCTTTCTGATGAAGATGGCATTGGCTATTTTGGATTTGTTTTGTGGTGTCACACAAATCTGGAGATTGCTTTTCCTGGCTCTATTGAAGAATCTCACTTTGTCTTGCTTCCTTCTTTCCTCCTCTTACTTTTGCCTTTGTTTCGTATAGTTAAAACTTCATGTCGTCTCACTGCAAAAGCTCACCATGCCTCTATCTCCCTAATCTGGGCTTCTCGACACTGTTGTGTATGATCATCACCATCTTCCATTCAATCATTGTGATGCATGTGCAAATATACAAAGCTTGCAGTGCACACCTCAGGGACAGCCCTTAGCCAATGAGGAACTAAAGCACACAGATGAATGTGTGTAACCTCAGCCCCTCAGGCGGACAATTCTGAGTTCTGGCAGTATTCAACGCACTTGCCCTGGGTCATGTCCAACCTTTGGATTAGCTCTTTATCCCTAATTACCTCTCAGCCCAAACACATTTCCTTAGGGTTATATTCCAAAGTAAACTGCCTGCTTAAAACCTTGTTTCAGAATCTGCTTCTAAGAGGAAGTTGGTTTAAATATACCCCTTTGATGAAAGTATTACTGTTATACTCCTTTTGTGAAAAAGAAACTGAGACTTAGAAACTGAGTGTCTCCAGGTAAGGGAATATGACAGGACAAAGATTCAAAGGCATACATTGATTCCAAGCCCTCCACTAAGGCTACTCTGCCTTCTAATACAGTTGGGGGCAGCTCAGGGTTGGAGCACATGAGCAAGAATCACTCAATTACCACAAATGATCACAGTTCTATTTAGGAATAAATAAAAAACTAATGGTTACAGTATATTGTGCAAGTTGCAAAGAATATACAATTTTCAGTCTGAATTAGTCTGTCATTACAGTTTGGTTCTGAATTATTCAAAACTCATTGTCTATGGAAGATGGCATCAGGCTGAATAGACAAAGTAGAATACCTGGATAAGAATCCTGTTGGAAATCCTGTTGACTGACTGACTTAATACGTATTTATTTGCTTTTAGACATAAAAGTCAATAACTATTCCAGACTACTCACCAATAAAAATTATTCTGATGAAAATGAAATATACTTTCTCTTGATACCTAGAATATTTATTTCACAACATTATATCAACTCTTTACCTTAGACCTTGATCTCCATTTCTGTTTTGATCCAGTGACCAAGAGTTACATGGCTTTTAATCTCTGTACTATCTTTTTGTCCCCTAACAGTCTGTCCTTTGATCTCTGGATGGATTAAAAATTCATCCATGATTCCTGGGACATTGTAACTTACTACAGATCCAGAGTGCCTACAGGCTATAAGGATGGAATTGCAAGAAAATAAGCTACTTTTACATTTCCATCACAGAATGGCTTACTACTTTTGCTTAGTCATTTTAGGGTTTCAGAAAATTGATTCAAATTTATAAATTACAGATGCTAGCAAAAGCACCTCTGTAGCTTTATAGGGGACACTGAAAATTGCCATATGTAATAAGCTTTGATCAGTCCTATAAATTCTCTTCATATTTAGTTAATCTAGAGAGGTGTTTCTATTCAGTATCCTCACATTTTATTTTCTCTTTGCTTAGATATCCATCCTTAAAGCTCGATATTTTAGTCTGTACCAAAGTGCCATAGAGTGCTTGCTTAACCAACAGTAATGCATTTTCTCACAATTCTGGAGGTTAGAAATCCAAGATTAATGTGTAATCAGGATTGGTTTTCTGCAAGGATTCTCCTCCTGGCTGATAAAAGACCATCGTCTCCCTGGTCTCCACACAGCCATATCTCTGACCATGTCTTTGTCTTAATATACTCCTCATATAAGGACATCAGTCCCTTTGGATTACGGTTAACCCTAATGACCTCACTTAATAATTACCTCCTTAAAGAATCTTCCTACAGATATGGTCACATCCTGTGGCACAGTGAATGAAAACTTCAATGTTTGAATTGGAGAGAGGAGCGATTTCATCTGTAACAGTCACTTTTTATTTTTTGTACTGTGGGTTGAACCTAGGGGCATTCTACCTCTGAGCTGCACCTCCGGCTCTATTTATTTATATGTTTGTTTGTTTATTTATTTATTTATTTATTTATTTATTTATTTATTTATTTATTTTGAAATAAGGTCTCATTAAGTTGCCAAGGTTCTTCCTAAATTGCTGAGGCTGGCCTTGAATCTGTGATCTTTCTATCTCAGCCTCCCAAGTATTGGGGTTTCAGGTGGGAGCCACTGTGCCCAGCTAATGGTCACATTCTTGCAGGAAGCTATTCCAGTGGCCCCCAATATTGACTCACCTCTTCATACACTCATTCCTATATCCATAAAATTGTTACTTTATACTAGACTTTAAATATACACCATTCCCAACCTTGGGAGTAGAATCTGGCTTATATTTGTTTTTTAGAAGTATTCTGGAGAGAAGTGGTCACTTTTATTGTTTTCACTCTGGAGCTTTACAACAAAGAAGGTATTCAAAAATTGATGATAGGATTTCTTTATTCATATGTAGCATAAAATATATCAGGTGTTTTACATTTTATGTAACCTACACACACACAAATGAGATCCCTGAGTAGCTTTCATGACAATTATATAATCTTTCTATTCTTCTCTACTGGCAAATATTTAAGAAAAACTTTTGTTCTTTTTTATCTCAGTGTTTTCACCTTCAAATTGGAATAATTATATCTGTTTCATCGTATTTTTGTGACTATAATAGTGTAAGATAATATGGCATTTTATCTAACACATAATTAACACTCATAACTTATTAGTGAGAATTATAGTTTACCATTTTTCTATTTCTTTATCATTTCTTTTCTCTCTCTCTCCATCTAATACAAACACATGTAGTATACTCAAATAATTCTAAATATCTATATTTAATAAGTTGTTAAAATCTGCTCAAACTGACTGTGTTATACTTTTCTTATTTTCCACTGGGGAAACTAGAATATATTCCATAAGAAAAATGCATAATTGCTATAATTCCTTGGACTTTTATATGTAATTTTTAGTCATTTCTATGAATATTACCAATGTCACACTAATACAATATCATCTAACACTAATTTATCTTTTCCCTAAATAACTTTAATAAATAAAAATGCCTACCATTTCCTGAGTACATTATGTTCTTAGCCCTGTTCAAGACAGATCATATACATGATTTGATTTGATATAATAATAGCCATGTAATGTAGGTTTGATTGTCCAAATTGTATAGAGTGAAAAACATCTAGTAAGAGCAATTAAATAAAAGGTCACACAGCTAGATGGTGGCAGTATTGAAATTTTAGCCCAGGACTCTCTGTGTCCAGGTTCTGCACTTTTTTTCATTATTCTACTTATTTTTCTTTGTTTCAAATAAAACAGAATAATAATGAAAGATTACAGTAGGTTAAATAGTGTTTCTTCCCCAAAATTCACGTCTGTCTGAAACATCTGGACGTAATCTTATTTGAAACTATCTTTGTAGATGCATTTAAACAAATTTAACCCCTTCTCTCAAAAAAAAAAAGTGAAGCAAGACAACAAACTTTAATCAAAATGCTTTGCCTTAATAGGCTTGCTGTTCTTACATTAGTATGAACTTTTAACCAAGAAGTTATTTCCAAAACACCTGAAAACACAAAACACAAAAATATCCTCTCCTTTAGTGAACTGGGGATTGAATCCAGGAGTATTCTACCTTCGAGCTACATGCCCAGCCCTATTATTCTTATTTTTTTAAATTTTGAAGCAGGATCTCACTAAGTTGCTGAAGCAATGAACCTGTGATCCTCCCGTCTCAGCCTCCCAAGTACTGGGGTTACAGGTGTGCACGAGCATGCTTGAATAAAAATACTCTTTTTAAAATATGCATTACTGTCCATCTCTGCATTTGGCAGTGTGTCTGTACCCAGTTCAGGTAAGAGAAAGAAAGAGGATCCACTTAAAAGCTCTTTCAGCTGCAATAGCTTATGGAATCAAACATTAGGCAATTTCCTGCACAAATACATGTGTATACTTTGACTAGAGCACAGAGAGACTATGAGCTGATGACCTCCTTCCTTACCCTTGGCCACTGAATGCCTGAGTGATGGGGAGAGGAGCACACGGGCTTCAGAAATATATGTTATCAATCTACTATTTGCTGACTTTTCACCCTGCTCACAAAACCCCTTTCTAGAAAGTTTAATGATTATTTTCATTTGCACAAAGGAAGCTGAGGCTCAGAAAAATATAAGTAGCTAACCCAAGGCCACTGAGTTCTACTTTGGCATTCATATCAATTCTGGCCCAGACATTTAGATATAGTGGGAACAGTCTATAATTTTGCTTCTCAGTCTTAGTGGAGACATTATCATAAGGATTCATAGGAGAATAATTTAGTATGGCTTTCCACAGGATAAACCCCTGAGGAAGAATTTTAATTCATGTGGTTTACTTGGAAAGTGAAGAGACCACCGCTGAATAAATGAAGAAGTGCAGCAGGGAGCAAGAGATAAATGACAAATGTTACTAACTCAACTATCACTGCAAGCAAAGAAGGACAAGTTTTGCTGGGAATAACTGGAATAATGTACAATGCACACATCTGAGGTGGTTAAACCTCAGCTCCCTGCATGACACTGGTTGAGGGCTACTCTTCGGAGGAAGGAAATTCATTAGAATTTTTGGCTTGCTGAAGAGGCTGTAAAATAGTCCCCCAATAGGTGGTGAAGATCCTGTATCTTAACAAATGCAGGTACTGATAGTTAGAGTCCTGGCTTGTGTGCTCTTCAGGGTTACATTGAGAATATGATGGAAACTACTCACACTTGCTACTAAGACCTTTGGAAAATGCCACCACTCATAAATGACAGTTTTGTGGGAATGGGGATAACCTGCTTCTAGGAAGAGTTAGGTAGAAGCGAACAGCGGGCCAGGGAGGAAAATAAAAACTACAGTCATAGGAATAGCATAAGACTATTTGTAAGTTCCACTAGAAATATGATCCATTCATTTTTGTAAACAGCAATGCTTTTATTTTATTCTGTAGATGGAGCTGGTGCCCTAGTGGAAAATATGAACTTTGTCATTTCTCTTTATGATTGAGTTTTTTATGTCGATTTGACTTATGAGTTTCTTTTTTTCTGTTTTATATTTTTTTCACTTTTCATACTACTCAATTATCCAGTTACACAGTGGTTTAAATAGAATAAAATGTCAAGCTGGAGAAGAAAACGTCTCCAATCATACAAGGGCAGGTACTATCTTAAAGGGTCTTTATAGCAAGCAGATTGGAGAATACCTATCTCATCGAGCATTTTTGGTGGCTTTGTTTCTAAAAGAGCCAAAGTGTTTCCCAACTTAAACATTTTAACCATGAAAACGTTGTTTACTCATATTACAAAGTTCCTATTTAGTAGAACCCAGGATATTAATGTGTGAATTATTTATCCTAACAGAAAGAAGACGCTCTACAAAACATCTGAAGTGTTTATCCCAGAAGGCAGATATACTGTCCTGCATCTTTGCAGCACAGGAATCTTTCCAAGCCAAGAATGGAATGATCCTCTGAGAAGACATAGTCTGTATGCTAATCAGTCCATACCTTTCAACTGGAAGGAAAAACCAATTGTATCACACTGTGCCAAGACAAACAAATGGGGGGGAAAAAGAAAAAGAAAAATCTATTTGAATTTCCTTTTGAAGCAGATGTAACAAGAGATGCCTGCCTTTCAACAGTGTCAGTTTTTCATGTATCTACTAGCTCAGTACATGTCCAAGGACAGCAACCTAAGGCTATAGAGCCTTTATTTTCT
>PVLC010022987.1:0-26355 GCA_004027655.1 Graphiurus murinus | reverse complement strand
GGGTTGGTTTGGAGGCTGGAGAGGTACCGGGGAGCGGCCAGACAACCGGCCCCCGGAGGTTCCTGGAGGACCCCGGGGTGGCGTCTGTGTCTGCCTGAGATGCAGAGGAGACCCCAAAGAAGCGGCTGGCGTGGCCCTGCAGGCTGAACTCGGACTGGGCACGGGTGCAGGCTGGCTCCTAGTTCGGCGGCCCCACTAGGCCAGATCTGTGACAGGCGCTGCCCGTGCCTGACCTGGTCCCTGGGCACTCACACGCCTGGACACTTCACCCCATGTGGCTGTCCATGTGGGGGATTTGGGAGGTGCCAAGAGGTCAGGACTTTGGGCAGCCCTTGGCCAAGGTCTGCAGGAGTTGATGGACAAGTGTCCGGCCCTTGGCACCAGGCTGGGATAACGTGAGACAGGCGGTCTCCATTCTCTGGCAGTTCGCCCTGTCCACAAGGGTGCCTGGCTTGACCACGCCCCCATCCAGCAGCGGCCGTCCTTCTCTGCCTCAGTTTCCCTAGGGCACGTCCTGGGATCCTGCTGGACGCCAGCCCTGGACTCTTGCCTCAGGGAAGCTAGCCTTAGACAGGGTCTTGGCTGTAGGAGCTCTTCTGTTACAAATCCTAGAAGGGGAAACTGGCAACTCTGGCGTTGGAACACACTGCAGATCTAGGCTCCTGGGGTGAAAAAGTTTTTTTGTTATTAAGTCATGGATTTTTGTTAAACTTGAAACCCTTATCTGGAGTCTCTATATTATTTCTACCAGAAAGGTAGTGTGGGGGTGGAGAGGGAAGAGAGGATAGCTAGAATAAAAAAACAAAACAAAGTTCCTGCTGGAGAGCATTTATTTTGAAGTTTCAGGGCCTGACAAACACAGGTCTGTACTGTTCCAGAGAACAGAACCAGCAGGAAACTATTGACATGGGGCGTGGGGTGTCTTCTGATAAATTAGAGCATTTGGTTGACTATTTTATACAGAATTATTTGTTGAATGTTTACTGAAGAATATTTCTTTCTCTCTCTCTCTCTCTCTCTCTCTCTCTCTCTCTCTCTCTCTCTTTGATGGTGCTGGTGGTACTAGGGATTGAATCCAAGGGAGGGGGTTCTACTTCTGAGCTATTCCCCCCATCCTATTCTATTTTTTATTTTGAAATGGGATCTCACTAAGTTACTGTGCGCTGGCCTTGAACCTGAGATCCTCCGGTGCCTGTCAGCCTCCCAATTACTAGAATTACAGGCCTGTGCCACTGCCCCTGGCAAGTTTTTGAAGTTATGATATGATAAACCCCAATGGCAGTACCTCATTGTTGACTTAGCTTCTGTACTTAAAATTTTCAGTGAAAAAAATACTCCCATAAATTGTAAATAACTTATAGATAATTATTATAGGTTACCTATGATTGGAAATGCCATCTAAGAGGATCAGATCAAGTTTGTTTACTTTATAAAATTTAAAAATAAAAATAAAATATTGGAGTGGGGACAAATGAGGGGCATACAGCAGGCCGCAGGTGTCTGGTCTCCAGGGGTAAACGTTTGGTATCTAAGCAATGCACGTGTTCTCCCCTGCCAGGGAAGGAGGAGCTAAAACACAAAACTATCTCTCTACCACCTGCATTTAGAGCTTGCACGAAATTGAATTTGACACATGTCTACCTCACAGCCCATTCCCCAGATGACTTTCTATCTCTCCTTAGGTTCAGGAAATGAACTGAAATGCTAAGAGTTCCACTCACGCCACGCTGTCTTCTCTGGGTGTCTGGGGAAGACTGGAGTCTCAGAATCTTGCATCTCCTGTGGGTTTGTGGGTTTTAGAGGGGGGCTGATTTGCATGAGTGAGCCTGTGCCCCGGAAGCAGAACCTGACGCCAGGGCTGGGGTGTAGCCCATGGGATTGGGCGGTGGGGGATCCCAGGAAGTATCAGCAGGGGAGCTAGGACGTCAATCAGGGAAGAAGGGGGCAGCCACCAAAGCTGTGTCGCTCAGCAGAGCACCGGGGTCCAACCAGAGCTCACTCCCGCCAGGGGGACTCTGGGAGACAAGGCAGAACATGTATTTCAGTCCAACTGAGGCACCAGGGAACTGAGATATTTAACACTCACCAAACCCCTCTCAGTCTAGGGGTTACTTCTGGGGCTACTGACTTCCTGGCACTTAGGGGCTTTCCTGAATTCTGCAAGAATGGGATTTTGGGACCAAAACCCAAAAAGCCCACAATTGCAAAGGGATGCTGGAAGTGGGTTGGGCACAACAATCAGGAAGTGCTCAGAGGCTGCAGGCGGGGATGCGAGCCACTCGGTGCCAGGCCCTCTGCCAAGAATGCGGATACCTGCTTCCAGGTGTTCTTCAGAGCCACTTGACAATATAGGTGCTGTGTCTCTTGGGTGTGTGTGTGTGGGGGGGGGTAGGGTACTGGGGATTGAGCCCAGGGACGTTCTACCTCTGAGCTAGACCTCAGCCCTATTTTATTTATTTTATTTTATTTTATTTTATTTTATTTTGAAACAGTCTCACCAAGTTACTGTGCATTGGCCTCAAACTTGCAACCCTCCTGTCTCAGTTTTCCCAAGTCCTGGGATGGTAGGCGTTCACCAACCATATCTGGTTGGTGCTGAATTTGTCTCCAGTGACAGATGAGGAAACTGAGGCTCAGCACAGCAAAACAGCTTGCTCATGACCATCAGCTAGGAGGTGGGAAAGCCAGTCCTGAAACTCGGGTGGGTTTTGTTCCAAGTGCATACTCCAGAACCAGGCATGGTGGAGCACACCTGTAACCCCAGCGCTTGGGAGGCTGAGACAGGAGGATTGCAGGTTCAAGGCCAGTCTCAGCAATTTAGGGAGATTCTAAGCAACCTAGAGATCCTGTTTTAAAACAACAACAAAAAAAGTGAGGCTGAGGGTGTGGCTTGGAGGCAGAATGCCTCTGGGTTCAATTCCTAGTACCAAAAAGAGAGGGGCGGGGAGAGAGAGGGAGAAAATGAAAAGAGAAAATAAAATGCATGCTCTAAACTGTCACACTCTCTCCAGCTTTACATGAGCCCCGCAAGCCCAGGGGACCAGAAGGGACCTGCTGGTGTGATGCTGGTCTTCTGAATCAAGTCTCATGAGCAAGGAGCGGGGAGAGACTGGAGATCTACCGAAACACGATCATTTACTGTCTTTGTGCTAATCCTCTCTGGACACCAGCTTTAGCTTTGTGTTGACACTGACAAATTAAGGACGGGCTCAGCACTTTTCCAAGAGTAAACAGCAAATTCCACAAGCTGTTCTAATCATTTTTCTCTTCCAGGGAGAAATCCCTTAACTAAACATGTCTGCCCAGAGAATGAGTTGTTGCCGGGACCTCTCGAACCACGTCACACAGGTCCCCAGGACTTCCAAAGCCTCTTGGCTAAGTTTACTCCTAATATTTTATTGATGCAATTGTGAGGGTGTTCTCTTCATTTCGGTTTCAAAAAGTTTGTTGTTACTGTATAGAAATGCTACTGATTTTTAAATGTTGATTTTGTATCCTGTAACTTTGCTGAATTCATTTAGTGGTTGTATTTTTTTTTTTTGTAATGTCTTTGGTCTTTTCTGTAGATGAGATCATGCCATCAGTAGGCAATTTCACTTCTTTCCCTCCTAGTTTGTAGTTAATAATGATGTACTATGTATCTCAAATTGCTAGAAGAGTGGATTTTATTCATTTATTTTGTGATGCTGGGGATCGAACCCAGGGCCTTTTTACATGCTAAGAAAGTGCACGGGCTATGCCCTCCACCCCCAAAGAGTGGATTTTAAATGTTCTTGACATAAAGAAATTATAAGTATGTGGGGTGATATGATAGTTAATTAGCTCAACTTGGTCATTTCACAGTGTATGTATGTATTGAAATACCACACTGTACCCCATAAAATATATATATATCCTTCTCCTCCTCCTTCAAGCTGAGGATGAAACCCAGGCCCTTGCACATGCTAGGTATGTGCTCTACCACTGAGCTACACCCCAGCACCATCAGTAGGCCTTCTAGAGTAACCCCTAACCACATGCAGCTATTTAAATTTATATTAATTAAAACAAACAAACAAACAAAAACCAGTTTCTCAGTCTCACTAGCCACACTTCAAGGGCTCAGAAGCCACCCGTGGCCAGTGACTACTGTATCGGATGGTGCACAGAGAGAACAGTTCTGTCCAGACAGAAGCCGCTGTGGGGCAGTGGGGTTCTGTAAGGGAAGCTGAGTCCTAGGTCAAAGAGACAAAAGGGCCGGGCATGGGGGCGCGTGCTTGTAATCCAGTACTGTCTCCCAGGCTGAGACAGGAGGATCGCAGGTTCATGGCCAGCCTCAGCCACTTAGTGAGGCTCTCTGCAACTTAGTGAGACCCTATTTAAAAAAAAATAAAGAATAAAAAAATAGGGCTGCGAGTTTAGCTTGGAGGTAGAGTTCCCTTGGGTTCAATCTCATTACTGCAAAAAACAAAACAAACAAACAAAAGAGAGAGAGAGAGACAGACAGACAGACAGACAAAAGGGTAGCCTTAGGAAGGCAGACAGCCCGTGGACCTGGATGAGGCTTTGATAATGAGGTGCTGGGACAGGTAGGACTGGGGAGGGGTCTTCTCCACCTCCTTCTGTCCCCAAAGAACTGGCTATTGTATCCATTGCTTTTTTCTTTGGTTCTTCACAAAAGCAATCTGGACCCAGGATAATCACATCAAAGAAAACCATTCCTCCAGATATTAAAATAAAACAGCAAAAATAACAGAAAATGGCATCTTTTGGGGAGGTCCCTTCCAGAGCCAAGCTCCTCTTTCCTCCCTAGGACTGAAAGGAGAACATTACAGTCAGGGCACCTCTCCCCTGGGGACCCAGGCTCCCCTGACCTTGAGCTTCTTTGAAAACATCCCAACAAGTGTTCACTTTTACTGTGGGTGGGGAGTTGGGGTTCTGGAGCCGAGACTCCCCCTTCTGAAGCTGCCATACCCCCTGGGCCTCTGCAAGGGAACTGCTTCATTCTGTCTTGCTGACGGGTCAGGACCTGCTCTAGGGAAAGCCATCTCGTGGGCTGGTGACCCATGGCCAGGCAAAAATTAAAACGTGCCGGGCCAAGCTAAGGCTTCTGTGGACGCAGAAATGGAGGGGTTAGGCAGGGCAGGGCAGCACAGGTGTCCCAAAGACCGTACCAGGCTGAGTCAGGGCCACGACAGGAGCAGAACTGGATCTTCAGAGAGAACAAAGGTACTGAGTGTTGGGGAAAGGAAGGGAGGGAGAGAGGGAGGATGGCCAGCTAAGCACCCTGCTGGGCAAAACTGAGGAAATCAGGAACCTGCAAAGTACAACATAAGAGGGAGGGCACTGTCTAAAGAGCCTTCCTTCCGCCCTCCCTCCCTGCCCAATCGCACCCCCTGCTGCTTTTCAGGGGCTTCCTCTGTAACAGTGGGTTCGTGTGCAGCTCTGGGGAGCAAAAAGGTCATCATGAAATCCTGAGACAGAAACCAGGCAATTCTTAAACTTAAAAGCTAATCCAGAATAAGCGAGAATTTGGATATAAGCACCTAAAGTGGGTTTCCCAGCCGGGCGTGGTGGCCCATGCTTGTAATCCCAGTACTTGGGAGGCTGAGACCGGAGGATCTGGGTTCGCTGCCAGCCTCAGCTACCAAGTGAGGCACTCTGCGACTTAGTGAGACCCTGTTTCAAAATAAAGGATTAAAAAATAGGACTGGGGGCCTAGCCTGGAGGTAGAATGACCCTGGATTCAATCCCTGGTACCACCAAAAATAAATAAATAATAAAATAAAGTGGGTTTCCTCAATTCCCAGGCAAGACAAACTCCCTGGGGTGGGGCAGAATGAAAGTAGAGTGGACAGGAGCTGAGGGTGCCACGGGAGACCGTCGACCTTGGGATGCATCCCTGGACATGGTTACATGGGGCAGCTGAAACAGCGACAGACATCTAGGGACCCACCTGTCATCTCCAAGGGCGTCCTGCCTGGACTTCTAGAATGTCCCTGTGTGGAGCCATCTCCCTTATTGCATGCAAGTCCCCAGTAGGCCTTGGACGCTGGGTGTAGTGACATGTGGACAAGGAGCCTCTACCAACGGACAGAACAGGCTAAAGCAGATGGCCAGGAAACCCCACGGGTCTTCCAAGTCTCCTTTTGCTCCCTAGGGAGGCCAGAGGTGGCCTGGATGGCCGTCACCCTAAGAGCTCAGTGGAGGGAACTCCCTGCCGGTCTGAACTCCAGAGCATCCTGTGGGACTTCTGGGCTTTGGAACATGAAGACGCGCATCAGAACATTCTCACCAATATTTCTTCTGCTTTTCCCTTTTTGGCAGTACTGGGGATCAAACCCAGGGCCTCCCACTTGCTAGGCAAGTGCTCTAGCCATTGAGTCACACCTGCAGCCATCTCCTTGATATTTCTTTCCCAGGCGCATCTGTTGACAAGGATGGGTTCCTGGACTAGTTAGCAGCCTTTCTCTTAAGCAGACTCACCTAACACAATGTGCTTAAGAGAAGGTAGAAGATCATTTTCAGGTGTGGGGTACTTTATACTTCTATACACACAAGCACATAAAAATTTCTGATTTTCAGAAGACAAGAATTACACTAAAAGTGGGGGTCAGGGAGGCTCAAAATGGGAAGAAGTCTTTCGAAAGCTGACGAGGTACGCAGAGAACATGTATTCCTGCCATGGAGTCCGATCTCTTGAGACAAAACTGCCCACATCCATTTGAGAAAGAATTTTAAATATCAATAACTTCTTTTACTCAAAGAGCAAATGTGTGGCTTGGCTGATAATCTCAACGATCCAGGTATCTATGTGATGCAGAATAATTAGCAAAATTTTGCAAGATATTTATAAATCACAAACAAAGCACATTTCTAGAAAATTATTTGCAGGCTTTTCCCCCTGTTTGGTGCAGTCTCGATGAGTTTCTGAAGGGTACACACTTCTTCACAGACAGGAAACCATGTTTTTAATGTCTCAACATTATAAAAAAATGGGATATAAGGCAATTTCTAAGATGAGCGTGTTTTCTTAGGGATATTCAATGTTGGTAAAATTTTAAAGATCATGGGTTTCCTTATTCATAAGGAACCACCCAGGAAGAACAGTTGGAATAGAACCCCCACCCCCTGTTTTTTGAAGCATAATTGCAAAGATTAGAGATCCTCAAATCCACAAAAGCAGAAAGATCCAAGAGGAAGTTAAAACTATATTGTTCGGCAAGTTGAGCCAAAAATGGCTGATT
This sequence comes from Graphiurus murinus, assembly GCA_004027655.1. NCBI lineage: Eukaryota > Metazoa > Chordata > Mammalia > Rodentia > Gliridae > Graphiurus > Graphiurus murinus. Next base: position 19,129 of record PVLC010022987.1, on the reverse strand, counting down.
TGAGTTCTACAAATTATACTCAAAAGGGGGAAGTTTTTACATGAAAGTAAAATAGAAGCAAGCATAGACATTGAGGTTTTAAAAAGAACTGTACCGGGGATCCGAGACCCAGCTGCATCCCCTGACCTGTACCCAACCGAAGTACCCAACCTGTACCCAACCGCAAACTTCCCGGCCCAAACAGAATGGGCAGTTTGAACATCCGTGCAAACGGTAAGTTTGGTCAGCCTTCACAGGAGAATTCGAAAGCAGCTGGCATTGTGTCGCAATCTGTGATTATATCCAGTTATTCCCACAAAAGAACAGCCCCATGGCCCTTTCTCTGGGGCAGGCTGGGGAACATCCATGCCTGCTGGAACCCTTTTGGCAGCCCTCTCGGGTCCAGATGAGGCGGACCCAGCTCTTCAGGGCCTCATGGGGGCTGGAGAATGTTCAGCCCTGACATGCGCTTCTGGAAAGACCCTCACCAGGCCGGGAGCTCCTCAGGATGCTGGGGATCTGGGATCCTGTTCTCAAGTGGCCCTGAGCTTTCTGCTGTGACCTTCCTGGGCCTTTCTCAATGGACAGGAGGGAAGAACGCTCCGGTCATGCACAGGGTGACTTTACTCCACCCTGACCCTAAGCCAGAGGGTTGGCCGAGGGATGGTGGGGTCCAGGGTCTGACGCCCACACATTTCCTGCCTGAGGTCCCACCCTCTTCACCTGCCTATCTCTCACTCCCCACCACCCAGGCCGGGTTCCTGCTCCCCAGCCCCTCTGAACTGTCACATCTCCATATTGAGCACCATGGCATTCTAAGTCCTGCCTCCTTTGGAAAGTGCCTGCCCCCTTCCAGAACAGCACCGCCTTGGCCCCCGCTGGCCATGGCCGCTTCTCTGAGCTCCTGCCGCCTGCTGTGCATGGCAGGTGCTGACCATAAGCGGTTCTCTTTACCATACGCCCAGGTTCCTGCAGGGTGAGGCTGCCTCTAGGACACCTAGGAGGGTCCGGCCCAGTACTGCCACCCCTCGGGGCATAGGAAGTGCTTTCTAGACTCAGCGCGCAGGAAGTCTGTTATTTAGCTTCTTGCACTTTGGACTCAGTCATTCATGTTTCCTGCTCGCCATTAAAACGCCAACTGTTTGCCCTGGCAGCAAGTCTTCTTACATCCAGAGCAGTTTGCTGAACAATTCCTGAGCATCCTAAATGACCTGGCAGGTGGAGGGGAGAAAAGGAACCTTTCTTCCCTGAGCTGAACAGATAGTTCAACTGCAACTTTCATTGTCTGATGTGCCACAGACACCACCAAAGGGCTTCTCTCTCATGAGGTTTACGTCCTGGTGGGGGGCCCACGTGGACAGGGTGATGTTGGTCCTTGACCTTGGGATGCATCGGTGGGTGCACCCTAACATCCGTCTCTGTCCTGTGTAGAGGAGTTCCCCGCACCCCGCTCTGCCCACCTGGCTCTGCCCAGGGCTATGTGCATGCATGTGGATTTCAGGCAGCAAGTTCAAGTTTGCTTCCCTGGGACTCTTCCCTCCAAGAGGTGGGCCTAGGAGGATGCCTGCTCAGACCTTGGCAGCCGGCTTGGGATTGTTTGGGTGGAGAATTCTAGGGTTCTCTGTACCCAGAGTGGGGTTTCAAAGGGAGAGACACTGACCTTGGCCCCCGGATTTCTTGCCCCATGGATTCCAAAGTGCAGGGTCCGGGGCTAAGTCTAACAGTATCATCAGCTACCAGAGCTAACCTGCAAGCTGATGGACACTCTTGTAACTCTGTGACTAAGGCGATATTACCCGTTACTGCCCGTATCACCCATTATTTCTGCTTTCATGCCAGCCTCGCAATGAACTAGCACAACGACAGCAGGCCTCTCACCAGGCAGCCTGGACTCGTGAAGATTAGGGGAATGCATGCCCTTGGCCTTCCTTTGGGGAGGCAGAGGTGGAGAGAGGGTCCTGACGGGCTGGCTGACGGGCGACAGCACCACTTTGGGCCCAGAGGGGAATTCTCATGTCTGAGACGGGGCAGCAGGAGTTCCCTGCTAACGGCTACTGGGGACTCATAGCGCCTGGGTCTTCAGCCTCACGACAAGGGAGGCTCCGTGGTGCCACAGGCGGCATCTGTATTAACGGCTCAGTGCCGGAGTCTCTCCAGCAGGGAAAGGCGGCCCCAGAGCTCCAGAGTTCTTCCTCACTTGGAATTTTTAGGGAATGGCCCTGCTGAAAGGAGAGTGTCATGCCTTTCCCCGCCCACCTCTAGATGGGGTGGCAGCAGGAGAGAGGTAAGGAAGGGAGTCAAGCTCCGGGTGGCTCTGGGTCCAGAGAGATGAGCTCTTGTCAGAAGTCGCACAGAAGGCGGGACAGCAGAAGTGGGCCTCACACCCAGGGCTGATCGGCTGCAGAACCCAGGGCGTGTCCCCAACTGTCTCCAGGTATGGATTGAAAATTAAGTTCTCTGTCTTCTCCCTGGGGTCGTGGGAGGCTCGGGACTGCAACACACAGGATGCCCTGTGACTTTGGGGGTCAAGTCACAAAAGGCCACTCAGTTTCTACCCTGCTCACCGTAAGCTTCCCTCCCTGAGCTGCGGGCAGGTGCCTCAGGGCCACGCGGAGGGGCTCTGGTTGACGGTCCTAGCTCAGCCTGTCCTCCAGCCAGCCCCGGCCCATGGACCAGCACCACGAATTCGAGTGGAGAAGCCCTCCCAGAAGGGGGTCCCACGGCCCTGGTGGCTCCGGCCCCAGCTGTCAAGTGGCGCATCCAAGGCCCCAGATGACAGCATTCCCACTCTGTCCTTTGAGACGAGTGACACGCAGAAGCCACAGGCAAATAGGAACGGGGCCCATCACTAAGCGGGGAGTCTGCGCCACAGCCATAAATAACCAGAATGGAATCGAGGGCATTGCAAGGGAGCGGGAAAGGCACAGGAAGGGATGCAGGCCATGGCTGCAGCTGTAGAGCCATCTTCATGCACACTCCCCAGACCCACCAGATGGAGACGAGGCAAACCAAAGGCCTCGTACATCCACTGGGCCTGTACAGAAGGTGCTAGAATGATAGTGGACGTTACAAGGCCAGAGGGAGGGGGCAAGCTCTTCTGCTCACCTGCCCCGTGCTGGGTGCTGTGCTAGTTGCCATTGCATTTAATTCGCAAATTTAGCAAATACTTTGTCCCTACCATGTCCCACAAATGGCATAGGAGTGAGACATGGTGCCGAATGAAGCCTCCCTTCTCATGGGGCTCACGTGTGAGTGACGTTGACAGTAAAATGCCACTGGGTTCCATCCCCAGTACCTCAAAAAAAAAAAAAAGGCCATTTTACATAAAGGACTGAAAGGTGTCCCTAGTTTAGTATCCTCCAGGGGAGGTACTTACGCAAAGAACGTAAAATAGCAAATCTCGATTTGCTATATAGTGACAGTCACGTGGAGAAAAATGCAGTAAGGTAAGGAGACCTACTGAGGCATGTCGGACAGGCTGGTAAAAAAAGTGCCCCCCAAGAGGGTGACGTGTGAGCAGAGAAGGTCACGTAAACAGGGGAGACCAAGTCTGTTTGACTCAGAGTCCACGCTAAGTCGAAGACATTTTCATCTTAGTGATGAAGGCATACAGACAGGCATCTGCCAGCTTATAAATAAACCTGTGAGCCTTGGGAGATGCCCCCTCTGAGGCTCAGAGGACCCCCCCTGGGCACGCGGACAGGAGGGAAGGGGACTCCTCTGTAGGCATCTCAGCTGCCCTCCCTCCAGCCCCCCAGACCTTGCAGGCAGCGGTGCCAGAGGGGTACTTACGCAAAGAACGTGGAGAACCACCGCTCCCTGTCGCCTGTCCTCGTTGGTGAAGATGTCATTGGGAAATTCATGCAGGGCTGAAGAACAGAGAGAGAAAACTGGCTCAGTATACGTGGCAACATTTTTAGTGCTGAAGGTCGGGGTTAGAGTCCTGTTTTTAATATGGGGTTCATGACCTTAGATAAGGAAAAAAAAAACCTACATCTCTAAGTTCATGAAACACTGAACAGAATTTAGCATTTCCTTCAAATAAATATAAGTGACAAACCACAGTAATGTTTGCAGCGTCTGAGGCCTGGCCCCAACAGAAGTCTTCACACTACAGTTGTCCCTTGGTACCCACCTGGGGTTGGATCCAGGATCCTGGAGGATACTAAAAGAGGGACATCTTTCAGTCCTTTATGTAAAATGGCCTTTTTTTTTGAGGTACTGGGGACTGAACCCAGTGGCATTTTACCTCTGAGCTACACCCCCAGCCCTATTTTATTTTTATTTTGAAACAGGGTCTCACTAAGTTGCTGAGGCTGGCCTTGAACCTGCAATCCTTCTATCTTAGCCTCCCAAGTACTGGGAATACAGGCATGCTCCACCATGCCCAGCTAAAATATGGTTTTGATGGTGATATTTTCAAGTTAGAGTGGGTTTTTGGAATGTATCCCATTGTAAGTCAAAGAGCACCCATGATATGTATATCAAAGGTCAAGAGGTAGAGCTTAAACACATGCACTTTTCATGTCAACGATATCTCAATAAAGTTGTTTAACAAAAAGGAAGGTTCCCATGTTATGTGTCCAGCTAACCACACGTGCTAGTTTTGCACACTCTTTAGATGATGAAATGGGAGAGGCAAGGGACAACGGAGTGTTGTGATCATCCCAAGTGTTGTTGTTTTTAATTCAGCCCGTGCTAAACAGGTCGTACTGTGCTGAATTCTTCCAATCAATGAATAGGAAAAATGAGGGGGCGCCTTCGCCTTGGGGACCACACAAAGCTGTGGGGAAGTGACTGTGAAGGGCCAATGAAAGTCCACAGAAGGAGTTGGAGCCTCAAGCATCAGCAAGGAACAATGGCACCGCGATGATCCCAGACTTGTCGCCGCAGTGTCCGACTCTAGCACCTGCCCCCCACAGGCCATGGCCTCTGCCAACAGCATGCTGCGGAATTGAGCAGAGGTGGCAGCATCCACACAGGGCTTCTCCAGAGCCCTCGAGCCTCTTCTTGCCCATCCTCCCTCTTGCTTTCCCTCAATACCCAGGATGCCCTAAGTTCTTGGGTGATGCCGGGCCAGCGCTCTCCTTTCACCTTCTGTTTGAACTCACTCTGGATAAACAAGTCTCGGCTCCAATAACCACCCAGCGCTGTCCACCTTGGGGACAGCGCTGCTTCCCCACAAAGACCAATTACGAGAGATGGTCCCCTCTGCCCTCTTTCCAAACCCAGGGGACTGGGAGAGGGCGAAGGAGGAGAAGAAAGTCCCACAGGGCAGCACATCCCAAATGCTCGTGGACAGGGGCCCAGAGTCCGGCCTTTTCCAGCATGGCGACTGGCTTCCCTGCTTCCTGGCCTGGCTCATCCCAGTTTTTGGTTCTAAGGTCGTGACAACCACTGTCCACACCTTTGCAGCTTCTCCTTCCTGTGGCTCTTTTTGTTTTATATAAATTCTCAGCACCCTTGGGAGCTGGACTTGGGGCTGGGCTAGCTGCTGATGGACCCAAACAGGTCAAGACCATGGCTCTTGCGGGGGTGGGGGAGGCGCAGAAGGGTTAACAACAAAACTACACAAGGATGACAATCATGTCCATTCAGGAGCACCTGCTGCTATCCCTCTACAGCTCCTTCTTACCCCCACAAAAGAGCTACCATTTCCCTTTGCAGAAGAGGAACACAGTTCAAGAAGATTACGCAATACCCTCGAAGATCCACGTCTGGACAGCTGCAAGGGAGGCCACACCCCAGCAAATCAGGGGCAGAGGACGCCCCTAACAGCTGTCACCCTGCCTCTTGGCATCTCCTTGCAATCTCACTATGCCTGTGACCTCTTCTTTCTCGTGACCCCTTCCAAAAAGAGGATCCAGGCTGATCTAAATTCTGCTGCCACACCACCAGAGAGAAACAAACAGGCTGATTTTTTTTTCTTGGCATTTCTCAGTTCTTGTTGCCAGAAGAATTTTCAGCACTTGCTAGTACCAGGGTTCAAATGTTACCCCTCCTACTGTCTCCCCCCCCCAGCTGATGATGGAAGACAGGATGCTAAGTTCATTAAGATCACAGTAGCTATACCAACAGGGGACCAGCCAGAGGTCTTCCCTGGGAGGGAGACAACTAAAGAATCCCACGTGGGAACGGCTTATACGAGGTCCGCATCAGTGGTGGGGGGTAGAGATGGGCACAGAGATGGTGATGGAGGTGTGCATTTTGTCACCAACATGTGGCAGCAGCTATGTCTTTACTTCCTGCCAGCAGGCTTCCTACATGTGGAGGAAGGAAGCTTCAAGCAGTAGCGGGAGGGAGCAGCACGTGAAGAGCACCAAGTTCACACGGGATCAGCACCATGAGCAGGCAGGTGGAGGATGCAGTGTGACCGCCATGGCCCCACACCCGTGCTACCTCTGCTCTCCCGCCTCCCTGGCACTCCACTGAGGTGGTGACGAGGCAGACAGTAGAACAGTTCCACTGAGGTTCTACGTCTGTAAGCAAGAAGCTTGCGTTTCGAATCCAGGCATTCCGAGTTGAAACCCCCTTGACACTCCACAGACAGCAACTGGCAGAATGAAGCTGAGTGAAGACGTGGCTCCCACTGGCCTTGGTTTTGGGGTGGGGGAGGATGCCAGTCGTCCGAGGTCTCCATGCCCAGCCAACACTGGGCATTCCTAGGCCTCCTGGTCAAGGCCTGGCTGGAGGCTGGGCAACACCCAAAGACCCACTGCTGGTTCAGCAGTCTAAGGAGGCCCCCTGAGGTCCTGGCCTGCATGAAGGAACCAAGATCATGGAAATGTGCTCAGGGTCCTGCTTCCTCCTGTCTATGCTCAGGCTCTCCTCTCTCTCTCTCTCTCTTCCTTGGTAGTGACCCAACCTCCTTGTGCCTAGTTTCCAATTCATCACCAGTTAGGAGAAAGGGACCCCCGTCAGACGCCATGACTGGTCATGAGAAATGGTGTGAAAATTCTCTACGGGGTGACGCCGGCCTCTGCAGCCCACGCCAGAGCCTGTTAATGGAGCAGCTGGCACTGCGGGCATCTTTGTTCAATTTCTGCACTTGGTCCCTGGCCAAGATGAAGGTGGGTGACGTGGAGTGACAAAGGTCAGGGAAGGCAGAGATGAACCAGTCAAATGGTTGCAAATGAATTAGCTTCGAGTGTGACTGCAAAGATTCTTCTTTGGGAGTCAAGAGCAACATGGGAGGAAACGAGTGGGTTAAATGTTCCCCTAAGAAGCTTTGCCCAACACGGAGCACACATGCCCTGCCACTCCTTCACTGTAGCCCTCTCAGCAAACCAGGTATCTGGCTGCTGATGAAATTGTAACAATGGCTTCTAAGTACTCGTGCAAAATTTGCAAAGAATATATGGGATGGTTCTCTCCTATCTGAGGCTTTACTTTTCACAGGTTTCATCATCCCTGGTCAGCTACATTCTGAAAATATGAAATGGAAAATTCCAGAAATGCACAGTTCATAGGTTTTGAATTGCACACCATTCTGAGTGGCATGACGGAATTTCATTTTGTCCTGTCGGGGACGTGAATCATCCCTTTGTCCAATTGATCTGGGCTATGTTTACACTGCTCTCCTGGAAGTCACCAGCAGCTGCCTCTCTTATACATAGGGTTTGTTACTATCCGTGGTTTTAGGTATCTTTTGGGCCGTTAGAATATAACCCATGTAAATAGGGGAGAATTGCTGTACTACATATGTTTTATTTTTCTCTTATATTTTATGCATCATCTTTTTTTATGTATCTTGTGACTCTTTTTGAAAAAGTCACAAGAAATTTTATTTAAAAATTGAATTGGGGCCCTCTTCTGCCCTCCAAGAAGTGAGTGCTAGGTCTCGGGTGCCTGAGCCTTAGGTCTCTCAAGAACAGCCCTGAAAAAGGGCTTGAATGCCAGCCTCTTACTTGGAATGGTGACTCCTGGAACCAGGAGCCCTTTTGGAAGCTAAGGAGCTGGCACAGTGGGCTTGTCCACTGATGCTCACCTGTTGCTGTTGGGGGTTGTCCCCAGAAAGGTACCAACCCTTCCAGACCTCTGCTCAGTCCTTTGCCGGCCAACGCAAGCACACTCCAGCGCCCAGAGGAGGCCTTAGACAGAGTCATGCTAGCACATCAAGAAACTAGCTGCATATCTGGGTTCAGCTATATCCAGTATCTACACTGCCTGCTACAAAGGAATGCCATAGACTGAATCGCTTAACAGTAGACATCTACTTCTCACAGTTGTGGAGGCAGGGTGCCAGCACGGTCAGGTTTCTCATGAGGATCCTGAGAGCGTGGGATCAGGGTGCCAGCACGGCCAGGTTCTCAGGAGGACCCTGGGAGTGTGGGATTGGGGTGCCAGCACGGTCAGGTTCTCAGGAGGACCCTCCTCTTGCTTGCAGACAGCTTTTTCCTTGCTGTATCTTTGAAGAACCAGAGTGACCTCTGGTCTCTTTCTTTTTCTACAAGAGCACCAATCTCAACTTGAGGATCCCACCCTCATGGACTCGTAAGTCTTGAGTCTCCCCCCAAAGATCCCACCTCCAAACACTATCACATCAGAGATGAGGACTCCAACAGGAATCTGGGAGGGGGCACAGCCATGCAGTCCATGGCATGCCCCGAACCTATTTTTCCTAAGAACTGGAAGACAGGACGCATAGAGTATCCATGAAGATGCATAACTGAAGAAGAGAGAGGCCGTGATTGATACGGGCATCACTGGCGTCAGTCCAGAGCAGCAGAGTATGGACAGAGGTGGCAGAAGGGAGTCTCTGTGCCCAGGGTGGAAGTCATTAGGAATTGTCATTGAGACTTGCAGTCTGAATCCAGTATGGCAGAGCCCAACTGTTCAGACTCCCACCATTGTCAGCTAGACTGCAACCTGTTCCTGTGTTAAGTGTCCACCTCCACCATGTGGAGGAGGGTACTCATTGGGGAAGGGGCACTGCCAGATGCCCCAGCAGCACAGAGCGCGAATCAGGAAGAGTCCTATCACCAGAGTCCCACGGGGAAGCACCTTCTCTTGGTGTGGGTCCTGACACTTTATCTCAGGCTGTCTCTGCACATGCACCATGCACACAGCCTGCACACACATCCGCTGTGATTTCACTAAGTGCTGCTTTGTCATGGTTCTGAAAATGTTTGGTAGGATGGTAGGATGGTATTCAGTCTTCCCAAGGAAAAGGTCAGCCTAGGGTCAAGGAAAGCATCCTCAATTGGGTATATGGACTTGGCTACTCAATCCCAGTGCTGCCATCATCGGGCCTCTGGTGACATGTCACTGCATCTCTCTGATCATCTGAATAATGGCCTCTGAGTTTCCTCCTAATTGTTCCCTCTGGTCCAAGCACATGGTATGATATGCACATGCCAGATGCCTTGAGGGTGTCAGTGGGACGGAGAACTCTCAAGAGCACAGCCCCTGGACAGGGTGCAGGGACGGAGCGGGTCTGTCCAGCTGGCCCAGTGGTTCAGGGAAAGGCGGCCAGCAGCAGCCGAGCTCCATCTGCAGACCAGGCAAACCCTCCGTGTGGATGACACTCTTGGTCCTTGTATGTGTGTTTGGGGAAGTGCATTTCAGAGCAGCTACAGCCCTCTGGGGCGTCCATGGAAACAGGGTGGCAGGCTGGTCCAGAAGGCTCTGCCAGTGCTTCTTGGCCTGGCTTCCTCCATCTATAAAACAGGAGGTTGGACAGTGCAGGGCCTCTAAGTGCCTCCCACAGAGCTGATGGCTGGTGTTGATGTCACCCTGCTTGGGTGTGCTTCCTTATGCCAAATCCAAGTGAACTGAGGGCATTTCTTGAGCCTGCAGTTAGGATGCTCCATTTTCCTTGGGCAGCGGCTTGTATTTCTGCATAAGTGCCCACGATAGAATCAGACCCAGGCCTAGCGTCCTCCTCTATCATTCAGAGCCACATTTCCTTCCTCTGTAGATATGTCTGTTGATGTCACCCTTGTAGGGTTGCCCTAAAGAGTACAGTGTGCATGCCATATCTACCATCGTGCTTCCTGGGCTAACTACTTATCACCATCATAGTTATGATGATAATGAGCTGCTGGTCTGGCCTGGGGCACAGGGCACATTCAGCTCTGGTCTTGGTGTTGAAATCCACCTGTTGCCAATTCCTGCCTGCCTTGCATTGGTGCTTGTTCCCATAGGTTGGTGTTTGGTCCAGAGGAGCTGTGTGAATGTATGTGCTTCCCATTTCCAGGCCATTAGGACCATGTGGCCCTTGTGGCAGGCTGGAAACAGTAACATAGCAGGGAAATGAAGCAGCCTCACTCAGCTCAGAGTTCCCTGTAACACCTTCAAAGTCTTCAAAGTCTTTCTGTTGCTCTTTCTTCCCCCCAGTTCTCCTTCCCTGCCATGTCCTGCCAGCCCTGGGAGCCAGCAACAGCATCAGTGCTGTTCCCATGGTAACCATAGAGACCTGAATGGAGTGGATCCCCTTTTCCAAGGCAACAGCAATCAGCATCCCTGCCTCTGTCTCCCAGCTGCTTTCGGGAAACCTGAGTTTGATGAGTCTAAATGCAGGTTTGCAGAGAGGCAGAGTGTTTTCTGCTTTGCTTGGGGGGTGGGGAAATGCAGCAGAGACATTCATGCCATCTTTAGTCATACTCATTGTACTCTGATCAAGGAGCGTCCCAGGATGGACATGACCACATCCCCTAAAGAAGCCAGATCTTTCAATGTGCCTGAGCAGAAGGAATCTCAGATGTTTCCATCTTCAGAATACCAGGCTCCCATCCAGCAACTTTCTCATGACAGAACACCAAATGCAACTTGATCTCCTGGGATTGTCTCCAAAAGTGGTGGTGGGGGGTCCTAATGCTGTCCAATTCCTCCCTGCGGCGGTGGGTGACTTCACATTATTGTTTCAGGCACTTTCATCTGTCCTACTGCTCCTCCTGCCCAACCCCAGCAAGACCTGCCCAGCCCACTTTCCCTGGCTAGAACATCTTGAACCCTGCCAGGTATGGTATTTACTTGGCCTCCCACAAAGCCTTCCCTGATTCTCTTTTTGTGGCTCCTATTGTACCATTCGAGCACTCATGGAATGATCTTCCAATCACACTGCCGTCATTTGCTTACTCATTAGATTCGGGGATTCTGTGAGCTCCTGAGGGCAGGAACCCTGTCAAGTCTCTCTCTATTGCCAGCAAGGATCGATGAAAGGGAAATAAATGTCAAGTGAAGGCAAGTGTGAATGAACACCGAGGGCCTTTCTCTCAGGAGGTGGTTCTATATATAAACACAAGACAGAATTAATAGCTGAGGAGCAATGCTGGGAGGGACATTTCAGCAAAATTCCAACAACTGGATTCCAGCTCCAGTGTTTTTCACAAATATCCCATTTCTCTTTGTTCCAGAGACTTGCAAGGATCACTGTCTACAACCCCTTCAAGGTTAGGTGGGGCCATGAAGCTAGTTTAGTTGGTGAAATGGGACCAAAACAACTTATATCACATGTGGCCTTGAAAGCTAGCACCTAACTCAACATGATCTTGTATTTTCTTGTCTCTATATCCCTGAAAACATACTTCAGAGGAATCTTCCATCAGCCTGAGTCTATGAGAGACACCTCAGAATCCCCAATTCCATGATATACACATTTTATACATGCAACATAAATGTAAAGTAGTATTTTGCTTTTTACAGCCACTTAGATTTTGGGGATTTTTTTTACCCAGCATATCCTAGCCCATCCTGATTAATTCCCTAGTTAGTACAGTCCTTACATTCCTATAGCCTTTTGCACATAAGGTCTTGTCTTGCAGCTTTGGTCATTTCTATCTTCTCTACTAGACTGAGGCAGTGAGGTTAAGGTTAGAGGATGTTTATTCTCCTCTGTCTCCCCAGTGCCGAGCAAAATGTTCATTTTCAAAATTAACACATTGTTCATAACTGAAGATCCCTGAATGAAACTATTCACAATAAAACCTGTGTAAGAGTACATACAGGTGGAGTCTCCTTTGGGATAAGAAATGTTTCAGACTTTGAATTATTTTAGACTTGACAATATTTGCCTATATATAATGAGATATCTTGGAGTTGGAAACAAAGTCTAAACACAAAATGCATTTATGTTTCATATATTCCTTATACACATAGCATGGGGTAATTTTATACAATATTTAAAAATATTCAATGCACAGAACAGTTTTGTGGTACGAAATTTTCCACTTTTGGTGTCATGTGAGCACTTACAAATTTTCAGATTTGGGAGCATTTTGGGTTTTTGGATTAGGGATGTTCAACATAACTTAATTTTCTAAATGTTTAGTCTCTGGAAATGTTTTAGAGATATTTCAGTGTACTCTTACACTCTGGCAGGTTAAGCCAGCCATGGTAGTTTAAGAGGGAGAGTATCAGACAAAGGAAGTTACTAAGAACTATGGCCTGCTCTAAGACTGTGTGTGTGTGTGTGGGGGGGGGTACTGGGGATTGAACCAGGGACTTGCACATGCTATGCAAGTGCTTGACCACTGAGCTACATCCTCATCCCTTTTTACTTTAATTTTAATTTTATTTTTATTATTTCTTTTGAGACAGGGTCTCACTAAGCTGCCCAAGCTGGCCTCAAATTTGTGGTCATTCTGCCTCAGCCTCCCAAATACATGGAATTACAGGTGTGTGCCTTTGTTCCCCCACTGAGATCATTATTTTGAATTTGTGTCTGGTTCTAAGAACCAAATCTTAATTACTTTGAAAAATTTATTTAACAAATAAATATCATGCTAAAAAAGTACATATTTAGTCAACCCTGACCATGTGCTAGATACCATGGTCAACCATAGTTATGGAAAAATAAAGAGTGCATAGCTCTTATTATTGAAGAATTAATAGTTGAGTAGAGGAAGGTTAAGTTGAGGACAAGGGACCACTCAATTCTCTGTGAAATCATCCCAGTGGTGTTAATAACCTGAATTTGAGAACAGAAGTAATCTTTATCAAGCATGCAAATATATATATATATATATTTCTCACTTTTTCAATGTTTCAATATGATTAAAAAAAAACACTCCCAATTTGCAGATAAGTCATCTGAGATCCTACGAAGGAAAGTAACAGCCTAAGCCCACACACATGTTAGTGGAGGAACTGAAACCAAAGTGGGATCTGTCTTTCTAACATGTTCCTTCCACTGAACTGGGAAGAGCAAAATGACCATTTTTTCCCCTTTGATTTTTAAGAACCTAAGTCTTTCCCTTCAAAAACCAGAAACAAAGTTGGGATTCAAATAGACTTTTGAGTGCACAGAAGCAAGTATCTCTCTGAAGAAGGGTCAACCACAGGTCCTGGGAGAGAAGAGTTTCAGTAGAGAGCTTGTCAAACCACCAATCAAAAAGTTACTTTCAATCAAATTTGTCAAGAAAAGTTGGGTTTGTCAATTTGATTACCATGTGTGACCAGGATATTATAAAAACCTGAGGACCTGGATTTGAATTCCTCCTTCATAATTCATAAGTTTTGTGGCCTTGGAAAAACACCTTAACTTCCTTGAGTCTTAGTTTCTTAATATGAAAAGTGGGTGTTTTAGTCAGCTTTTTTTCACTGTGACAAAATACCTGACGAGCACAGCTTAGAGGAAGAAAGGTTAATTTGAGGCTCAGAGTTTCAGAGGTCAGTCCACAGTCAGCCAGCTCAAGGCAGGAACCATGGTGGGAGCACTTCAAGGTACGGTGGAAGAGGAAAAGACACGCTCACCTCATGGTGACCAGGAAGGAGGGAGAGGGGGAAAGAGGGAGGGAGGGAGGGAGAGGAAGAAGGAGAGGGAGAGGGAGAGGGAGAGAGAGAGAAAGAAAGAAAGAGACCGCTCATAGAGAGCTGTGGACCTCTACAGTCAGTCCCCAACACCATGCCTCCAGTAATCCACCTCCTTCAGCCATGCCCGGGCTCCAAACCTGGCTGCACAGCCTTGCACAGGAATTATCTGGGGGACATTTTAAATCCAAACCATAGCAATGGAAGAATGAAAACAATGCCAGCTTTTATAGTCGTATGAAGATAAATTGGGAAGAAGCCTATGAAATATGCAGAACTTAGAACTGAGTAAGTAATTATCAAGTGTTAGCTCTTCCTGACCTTAACTTAATAAATATTGGAGAGGGAGAAATATGAACAAGGTCTGTTTTTTTTTTCCTACGACATCAATGCCCCGCCCACAGATACCACTTTCATTAGGTTTCTGCCAGCAGGATGGATATGTTGAAGAATTAATACTTCTCTTCCTCCAAGGAGAAACCTTCAATCATATTCTGATAGAAGGTGGTTGACCCCAGCTTCCTCTCCATCTGGAGTTAACCGAGATCCGCTGTACACTATTAGAGTTGGCAGTAGAATGAAGTTGCTCACAGTGGTAACTGGCTTTTTCACACACCTTTGATGGGCTGTCTCCCCTTTCATGTTTAGCTATCTCACTTCTCAACTCTTCTACCTGGGGTCATCTCCCAAACCACCTACTTGGACTTGAATTTGTCTCAGGATCTACTTCTGGCAAATCCATATTTAAACAAGGGGAACTAGGAATTTTGCATTTCTGCACTTGATCCATTTCAACAGTTTAAATTTTCCAGCAAAGGGCTCACCCACATTCTGTTGAATTTGATCCCAAATGATGGCAGTAATCTCATTGGGCAATTTTTAGTGGACCCATTTCCATGCATTTATAGAGAAATGATTCGCCCTGCAATCTAGATGGCATTAGGGAATCACCTCTCTCCTGAATGCAGGTTAGGAAACTCCCTTTGCTGCTTTTTCACAGTGCTGAAGTTGATCCAACACCCATGAGAAGCTCCTTCATTTCCACTTTAGAGTTCTTTTTCTCATGTCCATATTGGCAGGAGATTTTAAACAATCATTCCACAAGCTTTTCTCCTGGAAAGGAACAAACATTCTTTGGAACTGAAGAAACTTGATCATTAGCTACGTAGCTGTTTGGCCTGGCAGCACACTGAAATGTAATTTGATGAACTAGAAACATATTTTTTTATCAATAATAATAAAAAAAATCCCACAGCATCAGTGCTGCTCCTGTCTCTGAGCCAGCAGCTACTGTAGAAAGTAGAGTGATCTCATGAATAATGAAGGGCTCTCAGCCACAGACATGGCAGCAGACAGGAGGCCCACATAGATCCTACAACTTGCATTTGTTGCTTTTGTAGAATTGTCAAGGCTGTGTCAGTAATAAATACTTATTAAAGAAAATAAAATATTTATGGTAAATATCCCTGTATTGTTCAGAACATTAGGTCCCTTTTGGACTCCTGTGTTCTTCAAAATGTCCCTTGATGCCAACATCAGAGACGGAATGCTTGAGTGGATAATCTTAGGGTCTGATCTGGGTGTTGCATCTCTCACGTTCTTATGTCTGCTCATTGGTCCAGAGAAATTCAGACCAACAAGCTGATGTACACAAGAACCCACTTAATGGCTCCTTAAGAAAATCCACAATGGCTAGAAAGCATGCCTGTTCCCTCAGCATCCTAAGAAAGGTTGATGCTGCATGAAAAGTGTTCTTGGGGGAAATGTGCTTAGAACTGTTACTTTAGAATGCAGTAATTCCCTACAGGAATCTACATTGAACATTTTTACTCTTTAAGAGTTTATTTTATAAAAGATGAAGTGTGCATGCTAAATGACTAGAGGTTCCAAAATCAGTGACATTTTTTAATGTTAAATCACCAAATCTCAGAGTTAAAAATAACCTTTAGTGTTCTTTTGATCTACAGACAAGAAAGTAATAACAAAAAGATTTAGTGAGAAGCACAAAGGTTTCCCTCCATTTTCTTTTAAGACCTGCTCTTTTCTTTTCCCCTTGTTATTTCATGATTGTCAATTTCAGGGCTAAAAAATAGGTCTCCTCTCCCATGTCCATCAGTTGACTGGTAAGACTGTTTGGCTGAATCTTTGTGGTAGAGCATCTCAACCTATTAACAGTGTCTGCCATGGTTATGAGAATGGGATGGGGACATACATGCTCTTTATGTCTCTCACTGAAGCTTTGCCTGCAAAGTTCTAATCTGCAAGAATAACTGGCACTCTGTGGCCTTGTACTAGTGATTCTCACCATCATTTCCTTTGAGCTGTGCCTCTTTTAGAATTTAATCCACTTATTTTATTTATTATTATTATTATTATTATTATTATTATTATTTATTATTATTATTATTGCGGTACTGGGGATTGAACCCGGGGGCATTCTACCCCTGAGCTACACCCCAACCCTACTTTTTATTCTTTATTTTGAAACAGAGTTGTGGAGGTCCTCGATAAGCAGCTGAGGCTGGTGGCAAGCCTATGATCCTCTTGTCTTAGCTTCCCAAGTACTGGGATTACAAGTGTGTGCCACCACACCCAGAAAATTTAATCCATTTAAACGGAGAGAAAAAGATTAAAGGTGCTTCAGTACAATCTCCAAAACAACATCAAATGCATTCAAGAAGAAGGATTAGTTTACTACTATCCATAAAATATTAGCTCAAAATCTAGTCTATGATCATATGGCTTTAGATCAAAGCATCCAAGAATCTACCAATTACACTTGGAACTCTCTAAAGGGTAGATTTGAACTCAAGACATTTTTTGTTAGATAACATGATTTTGGTCTCCAACAAGGCTTTAGGCTATAGGTCAAGAGTAAGAACTGATAGCAGGGGAAAGGTCCACCTTATAGTTATCCTAGCAAGATTGGGCACAGGAATAGGCAACCTCAAAGCAGGAGGGCTTAGCATCTATTTTATGTGTGCCTAGTAATTTTTTATTATATATTTGACTTTACAGATAATACATTGAGGAGACTCTGGATTCTGTTGCCTTCCTATGAAGGGTGTTGAATTTTGTTCTACAAAGAAGTTGAGTTACTGTCGGGTTGCTTCTTGTGGTGGTTTTAGGCTTTATTCTAACAACTTTGCTTGATTGTGCTCTTAATCTTGGGATGTGGTTCTTGTAGAATTTTGATGGAAAGTCTAAGTTATTTAACCAATCCCAGTTAATTTTGAGAACATGAACTCAAAACTGTCTTCCCAGGCATCAACTATTGTTTTTCCCTGAGCAGCTTGGAGTGTTTCCCAAATATGCACAGTTCAGGGGTCAATCAGGATGGGAGGGGAGAGTTTATAGGCAGATTTCAGGGCTTCCTCCCAATGACTCCCTCCTTCCTGATATTTTCCCTAATTTTCAGCTGTTTCTTTGAGTTTAAACTCTAATCTCTGATGCTTCAACTCAATAAGATTTCTTCCTTCCTCTTGAGTTCAATTCTCTGCACACTGAGCATACTGGGGAGTCTCCCAAGGGGAAAAGCCAACTGGCGAGCCCATCCCCCATGGGACTTCCTTCCTTCAGGATTCGTATTCCTTCCAGTCTCTGCTTGCCTTATTCACTTTCCAGAGCTTTTAGCCAATTGTTTTCTTTTTATTTTGCCTGAGTTTATCATTGTTCCTATGGGACTGTTGTTCTGGTTTGGAAATGAAATGTCTCCAAAGGCTCATGTGTTGAAGATTTGGTCTCCATGTCTTTAGAATATACAGAGGTGGGGATTGGGGGGAATGATTGGGTCATGAGTCTCTGATATCATCACTGGATGAGTTCATTGAGTGGTTCATAATTGAATGGACTATTAGGAGGTGGTAGAAACCATAGGAGGTGCGCCCTGTTTGAAGGGACTGGGTCCTTAGAGCCATGCCCTTGGGGACTAAGTAAGTCCTGTCCTTGGCTCTCTCTCCTTCCTTCCTTCCTTCCTTCCTTCCTTCCTTCCTTCCTGTTTTCCTTCTTTCCTTCTTTCTTTTCTTTCTCTCTCTCCCCTGTCCCTGCTTCCTGGCTACCATGGGGGTACACAGACCACGTGCTCCCCACCATGATGTTCCACTTCATTACTAGCTCACAGCAATGGAGCCAGCTGGCCATGGACTGAAATCATGAACCAAATAAATCTTTCCTCCTCTAAGCTGATGTCCTCAGGTCTTCTTTCACAGCAAAAAAATTTAAATCTGACCAACACAAATGTTACTCCACTATAATCTACTCCACCAGGATTGGAAAGCAAAAGTCTAGATTTTATTCTTTATCATGACCTGCTACAAGGAAACTTACAGTAAGCTAATTTTACATAAAGATTCCCCAAACTTACTCTTAGCCACATTAAGTTCTCCAGAGAGCTAATGCAGCCTCTGTACAGCCCAGCAGTAAAGAAGAACCTAGGGAAAATAAAGGTTGCTGAGAAGGGCCAGTAAGATAGAACAGAATGCCTGGCAGGTAACCTAATTTCATACCAACGTGTATGCATAAAGCAAGGATTGGAAAGAAAGAGCATTCAGTGTAGGAGGAGGTAGCAGGAAGAGCTTCTACAGCATTCCAAAGCCCTCAGCTATAAATATTTCAAGGTCAAACCATTCTCAGCAAGCACCTGTGGCAGCTGTGATGTCTCTGACAGATGATACCCCAAGGCTCACAGGCAAGAATGCAAGGTGGGCTCAGAGGCACAATAGCACCGGAAACCAGTTACGGCCAAGGGAGCAAAACCACATTCTACTTTCTTTTGGAATCTCTTACATGTTTCTTGTAAGTGTCAGATTTTGATGTCCCACGTGAAGCTAGCAAATTGAAATTCACAGCAATACAAGGAAGGTGTTTAATAAGTGCCTTTCAAGTCCAGAGAAAATTTGTGACACTTCTCAAGAAGGAAGTTAAGGTAAGTAGCAAATAATTTTTTTTTTTACCAAGTCTGGCCATCACAAAAAACACATAAAAGTATTAACATTGAAATTTTTTAAAGGAATAAAAGGAAAATCCTGCCTCATTCTTGATAGTTAAGATTGAGATGATAAATACTGCAATTTGTGTTCAGAGGAAAGAGGAGAAGCCACCATGAAGCAGTATTCTTGCCCCAGACAATGTCTCTGGGTTCTCCTGGAACATCCAGGTCTGTGTCATTGGCTATCTTTGTGCCTTTCTATGTGATTACAGTTCATTTCAGAGTTGCCTGGAGTTGAAAACATACTAAAAAGAAATCCTTAATCAGTGCAATCATTTCGAGACAAAAGAATATGGCAGCAACATAAAACCTGTGATGTAAAAACTTTGCTCATGACCTCACCGAGACCAGATGTGAATACATATTTTTATTGTCATGAACCAGGACAAATCTAGCAGAAGGCTGATCAAA
>PVLC010022986.1:9373-26100 GCA_004027655.1 Graphiurus murinus | reverse complement strand
TAGACTGTATCTTTTTCATTCCGGTTTCTGTACAAAGCATCTTATGACTTTATGAAAGAAAGCCTGTCTATTGTTCTTCTGCCTATAAGTATCATGCTGAAGCTTTCAATAAACATGCAGTTGCTGAACCTGTCGTGCTCTGCATCCCCTGCGTCCCGTGGACCCTTGCCCAGGGAACCCAACGCACTAGACGTTGACAATCATGAACTTAAGAAAGTGTATATTACATGTATACTTATGAGCTACAATTGGAAAATGTTTTGTATATAAACAAGTTATAGAGAGAAGAGTATTGTATTACATTGAGAAGAGGTGAGTAAGTGATAATTCTAAAAGTAGTGAATGTGGGAATGAATGATGAATGGAGCATATCTTTTCAACCCAAATAATTTATTTATGCAAAGTGACATATAAATTGACAGATTAATTGTGATAATTGATTTTAACATTTTATATTAATTATCTTAAATGTGTTTATAATTATCAAGCAGGGTAAGATGCCTCAGGCTGTGAATAAAAGAAATATAGTATACATTTTAATAAAATACATAATTGAATTTAGAATAAAATGTATACTTTACACTAAAATATATAATTTCACATAATAGTATGCCTAGTGTAAGGAAGGAGTCAAAGTAGCTTGTTTTAATAGTCTACAACATAATAAAGGGTTTAATTTTTCTTTAGAAAGAAGATTGGTTTCCATTCCTCCGAGTTATTTAGGAAAAGTGGTAAAGTTCTATTGCTGGTATAGCTGCATATACGTGAAGAGTTGGAAACAGCTTCACAGAATTTTTGCTGTACCTGATATGGCATAACAACAAGGGCAGCAATGAAAACATCAGGAAATGATTCTCAGGAAATATAGACTCACCAAAGAACATGGAATTTGAGAAATTTGGAAATATTTTATTTAAACTCAAACTACATCTTAGAATCTCAAAGAATCATAGAAAATGTATTATCCAGAGCCTTTGGGATGCATTTCAATTCTCTTCTCAAAGCACTTGAATCAAAGCTGTCAGCGCCTGTGTCATGGCTCTCCTGTGTGTCATGCTGATTTCCTATACTCCTGCATTTTATTCATTCTTGATTGATAGATTTGGCAGGCACATACCACACTATATCTTCCAGACAATTCCTGCATAATGATTCTGCTGACTCTCAAACAGTTTATGGAGCCAGAATTAAACAGATTAGAGAACAAGTGCTGAAAATGATTTCCAAGAAACAAAACACAGCTCTGTTGTTTATAAAGAATCATACTTAAGAGTGGTGATAATTTTTGATGACAACAGACTTCTTCAAAGCTAAAACATATTCCAGAGATGTTGGATAATGACTTCAAATGGCTGAGACTGTAGTAACTGGGAAACTGAATTGTGTAGCTACAAAAGTATCATTCAATAATGAAGGTGAAATAATGAAGAGTTTAGAGGAATGGATAACAGAGGAGTTGAACTGTCAGAATCCCAATAAGTAAGTCTTTGATTATAAACTTGAGACTTGAGACAAAATTTAATTTAGTCAAGAAGGAAGGATCACCATGAGTAAGAGAAAATTTGTAACCATGGTGTTATGTGGCAAGTAGTCCATGAAAGATCTGTCATCACATATAATGTCAACTTACATCCCCCCATTTTTGCTTCCCATAATTTAACATGAATTTGATATTTTGTTCTATTTCTGAGGAAAAGAGTGTTTTGATAAAGAATTCAGGTTGGTAATACACCTGTAACAATGTAAAGATTGTTGTAATCTTTATGTGCCTTACCTAAAGAGGCTGCTAAAATTGAAATAAACAATATTGTGAACATCATACAAGATAATAGGTGATATATCAAATTCTTTTCCTTTTGAAAATGTTAGATATATTCCAAAAACTTTAATTGCATTTTTAAAATTTTTAAATCTCAAGAAAGACACCATGAAAATATAAATATGGAGTCATCTCATTCAAAAGACAAAATGCCATTACACATAAGATTAGATTGAATATTTTTATTACAGAAAAAAATGAATGACTCCAATTATGTCCAAATTTGAGATTTTAGAAAGAAACACTGTTTTATTAACACTTGAAAAATTAAGACATTTTCTTTGACACATGAATGATAAATACAGCAAACTTCATTGTTCTCTACTTCAAATACTTGAAAGAACGAATAAGAAAGGAAGATTCTTCCAAAAAATGGGAGGAGGGAATAGTAAAGAAATAAACAGTGAAATCTCAATAGCACCCAGAAGAAACAACAACATTCTCATAATTGTTCAGGAAAAGACAGCTCAGAGTGATATGTTAACAGTCTTTTGCCTTTATGTAAAAGAGATATCCAAACATCTTCAGATTTGTCTTCCTTATAAGCACAGCACATAGGCATTTTTGATAATTGGAACATATATATTCCATTAGATATGATCAACATGAGGACCCTAAGGATGACCAGATTTCCAGACCATGATAAACTGCATCAGGACTACTGGACTGAGATTGTCCTCCCCAAAGGTGACCAGACCACCAGAAACTGCCTCAAGATTACTGGCTTGATGTCATCTTTACATACTTTATCCTGCCTACCTCTCATGAAAGCCTTCTAAAACACACACACAAACACACACACACACAGCAAGACAGTCATAGTGAAGAGATTAAAATAATTATTATGGAGCAAAAATGAGATTATCCTTTAAGAATAATTCCACTATTTATTTGGAAAACATTTCAGAAATGCTTAGATAACATATAGTTTCACCTGTTAAACATACAATTATCTTTCAATAAGTTATTTCCCATGGAAAAACTTCGGCCATCTGATCATTAAAAGAGGAACTTATTTAAGAAACCACATATTCTACCACAAATAAATTATATTTTATTCACATATTACAAACTGACAAAAGTATTTCAATTCAGATGCTTTCCAACACTGAACAATTTAAGGAATCTTTCTCGTATTCTCTTTGTCCTTACTCCATAAATAATGGGGTTGACCATGGGTGGGACAAGAAGATAGATGTTGGCCACAAATATATGGACATGGGGAGCCACTTGGTGCCCAAATCTGTGAGTGAGAAAAGAGAAGAAGGCTGGGGTATAGGACACTAAGATGACACAGACGTGGGAGACACAGGTGCCCAAGGTCTTGAGTCTGGCATCTTTGGATGGGAGGTGGAAGACAGTGTCGAGTATGAGCACGTAGGAACAAATGATCAATATGAAGTCCCCGCCCCCAGTGAGGAAGACAATGACGATGAGGCTGTAGGTTCTGAGGATTCTGGTCTCAGCACAAGCAATCTTGATAAGGGCCATAAACTCACAGTAGGTGTGAGAGATTATGTTGGTTCTGCAGTAGGGAAGCCAGCGTAGCAGGAGAGGGTGAGGACTGAGAAGTGCTGTGCCCCGGAACATAATAGCTAGACCTATTGCCCTGATTACAGAGTGGGTCAGAATAGCTGAGTGTCTTAATGGATTACAAATGGCTACATAACGGTCAAAAGCCATGGCCAGGAAGAAGCCAGACTCCATGGTGGAGCAAGAGTGAATGAGGAACATTTGTGTGAGGCAGGCTTCCAGGAGAATCTCTCCATCATTGATCCAGAAGAGGCTGAGAATTTTGGGAACAGCTGTGGTGCACACAACCAGATCAGCCACAGCCAGCATGCAGAGGAAAAGGTACATTGGTTCATGGAGGCTGGAGTCTGTCTTGATAATAAACAAAAGTGAACAGTTTCCTAGTAGGGCCAAAAGGTAGACCATGCAAAATGGTATGGAGATCCAGATGTGGGCAGCCTCCAACCCAGGAATGCCAATGAGAATGAAGATTGATGGGTGGACATCAGTCTTATTGTATGCTGACATTACAAGGCTGTGATGTTTTAACTTCTTCTTCATGGATGATTCCTCTAAATCAAACAAAGTAATAATTTACCGATTTTGCAATCTTGAAATAGAAAGCCAAAATTCAGTGCACTGTGGGCCATGCAGTAATACCATACCTATGAATGTTTACACAGAAATCATTTCTTCATTGCACAGAGTTGGATATTGTTTCAGCATTACTGTGCCTTGAAAAGGGCACCACAGCTATGAAGATATAGACAGTATCTGCACCAAGAGATGCAAGAAACATCTGGTCTTCCTTATTGAGACCCCCTGAGTCCTATAAATTTCTCTAATCACTCACAGAACAGCTTAATAACATGTCCCAAACGTTGACATTGATATTTGCATTGATGTTTGAATTTATAATTTGCAATGTTGCAGATATATAGTGCTAAATGAGGAAAAATATTTAAGTACCAAAATCCAGAATTAAATATATGAAAACCCTATAATCTTTCTTTGAGGAGAAAGTGACACCAATTGAAAATTGAAGAATGTGTAAGAGTCTCTGGTTTGAAGGAGTAAAATGTGCAGATATAAGAATGAGAAAGGAGGGCTAACTGGAGGTTTTGAACATACTTTTTTTTTCTTTAGGTTTTAAACACAATAGTTTAAGGACATATCTAGTGACAAGTATAGCTTTGAGATAAGAAAATCACTGTATAAGAGAATGTGTCAAATGGAGAATGATCAGAAGGAGATTTATACACACTTGATGGAGACTCATGAAGGATGACAAAGAGGGAACAGCTGAGAGTTTGCAGGAAAATGAGCAAACCATTGTATCTTTCATGACACTGTACCGGCCACAGAATTTTGTGTTATTCTTGACCTTAGATAGAAAGTATTAAAACAATGTGATTATAACCTGAAGTCAGAGTTTCCATCAATTCCTTTCATTTATTTAATTAATTAAAATACTTGCTATTGGCTAAGCTCATTATTCAGGCAGTCTCTTCTATCCAAGCTTCATTTTATGACCTTTTCTTTGCATATTTCTGCATTTTCTGATCCCCATCTCCAGCCCCATGAAGCAATTTGCTAACTGTGTGCAATTCGCACTTGTTATATTTCCTATAAATGGTTACTATAAAATATTTTGAAATATACAAAAGTCCCTTAACCTATAGTTTTTTTTTCTTGCCATGGTTTTAGAAATATGATTGACAGTGTTCCTCAAAACTCTTCTTTTTTAATGTAGTTTTTTATAGGTTATGAAGTCCTTGCAATCATTAAAAATAACCCTCAAGTCAATCCCTGAGGAAGTCAGGGCTGGTGTATGAATAGCCAACTGAATTTCAGTATTAAATTGAGATGATGTAGTACCTATTAGCCCCTAACCTGTTCTTGAATTTTCACACTCAAAGTTTCCTGTTCCTTTTTACTATTTGAACTTCAGAATCCTTTGGGATGGATATTGTCTTATGAGCTAGAAACAGCTGGGTACTTGTATTCAAGGAGCTTTGGAATTTGGGGGAAATATCATTTGTGAAACATGGTATATATTGGACAGAACAAAAATATAGAGAAACCAGATTACTGGATAGTTATATAATAAAATAATGTATGTAATCAGGTAAAAATAGAGTCATTCAAAAAGTGCATCATAAAGATAAGTTAAATTCAAAAAACTATATTGTGACACACTAAGCATACCTACAGTAAACAAGACAAATTCCTATACATTGATATAAAAGATATTGGTTTAAATATAATTATTGATTTGATTTTAAACTATTATTGGAATATATGTATATGTGTATATATATATAAATTGAAACATTTATGAATGGACATCATATAAAACATTTACACTGAGAATTTTATAAATAGAAAAAAATCTAAATTGATATGCATCCAACTTAAGGAAGTCTAAATTGAGTGGTGAATAGATGCGAGCATAGATAATTTAACTTTATCTCTATAGTTTTATTTTAAGCAGCAACAATATATTCAATTACCTGTGCTATCTATGACAAGCATATGCAGATTTGCAATTGTATTTATTAGAAAAAACATTATAAAAAGATATGTCTTATCCAGTCTTATAAAATACTAAGGAATTTTCTAAATACTTGAAATACGTTTTCTCACATCTCTATCAATAGGGAAATGATCACTTTCTCATTATATAATACCTTTTGTCTTTGTTGTCTGTGATATTATTCATACATAAAAATCTTTAATAATCTTTTGCTAGAATTGAAGACTCACATATTGTCAGCTCTGAGATTATTTTTTTGATACCTTGAACTATCATTGACACCCTCCATGGTGCCCCTATGTTAGGTATACTTACCTGTCTTCTATCTTTTATCATATTGTATTTTATATTTCTTCATATATTCCCCTATTATTATGCTGTAGATTATTATTTGATAATATTGTCTCATATATTTGCTTAGTGGTCCAATGAATTAATGATGAATAAAGGAAGAGAGAAGGTGAGAGAGTATTTTCTGGTAACATTATAGACTTAAGATAATTTCTAAATCATTATAAACTATTCATATAAAGACAGTAATGTTTACATGAATCCTCTAACAGTGTTTCACTAATAGTTTCTTGATTCCAACATTACATTTTGACACATATTCAAGGATCAGGCTGCAACAAAATTGAAGTCTGTCAGCATTTATTTCATGTCTGACTCCATGATGGAGGGATTGTGAGGGAATGGATGGGAAGAAACTTTCATATTCTTTTAGAGAAGAATAAAGTACATTGTCTATAATGTCTACTGGGTAAATTTGTATCCCTTATCCATCTCTTTCCAACATGAATTGAGCATCGATTATATACTATGTTAGTTGCATTCCTGGTATTATCCTCAAGGGAGCTTTATGCTAGGTTATCCTACTTAGGACACAGATAAGCAAACAAACTAAGAATGTCCAATTTGTTTTCCAAAACTATCCAAGTTTGATTTCATGAAGCTAAAATTTGAACCAAATAATTACAAAGTTTGTGTGTGTGTGTGTGTGTGTGTGTGTGTGTGTGTGTGTGTGAGAGAGAGAGAGAGAGAGAGAGAGAGAGAGAGAGAGAGAGAAGAGGAAGGAATTGAACCCAGGGTCATTATACCTCTGAGATACACCCCCAACTTTATTTTATTTGAAATAAATGTTACTTTGAAACAGAGTCTCACTAAACTTCTGAGACCCTCCCTAATTTGCTGAGGCTACCCTTGAACCTGTGATCCTTTTTTCTCAGCCTGCCAAGTATTGGTATTACATGCTACAAAGTTTAATATTGACATTAAATATTAAAAGATGTAGTGTGTACCCTGCAGAGTTTGAAATATAAAATGGTATAATGCATTGCAGACTGCTTTGATCAGGTTGAAACACTGCTCAGAAAGCATGGATTAGATTTCTAAGATTTTCTCAGCAAATCCATTGATACATCTCCCTCCCATCCACTCCTTCATCAGTCTTCTTCTGATATACTGAAATATACAGAAAAATCTAGGTACAATTTTATTCTTAAGGAAATTTGCAGCTCAGTCCCAGGCCATAACAGAGTAGAGATACCTTTGCTTGCAAGAGATGCAGTCTGTTCTAGGTGCCCTAAATCCAAATGGGATCAATGGTCCAAGGAAATCTGATGCACACCTGTTTTTCAGAGCCTGGCTGTTTTGAGTGGAGCCCTGCAATCTTCCTGACTGTTGCTCGCCCAGCTCAGGATGCAGTGAGAGTTACTATGCCATTCTTCTTCACCTAGCTAGGATTTCTGGCTTCTGTGTGGATCAAAATGAGCACCCACCTGGCTTGAGCAAGTTTCTTCTCCCAGGACTTCAGCTTTTCTCAGTGAGCTCAGTTATAAACAGTTTCCAGGTGATTAAGGCTCCCACGGGCAGTTGGAAATTTCCACTGGGAGTTGGAAATTTAAGTTCAGAATACAAGCATATATATATATATATATATATATATATATATATATATATATATATGAATTCAAAAGTCAACAATAGATAATTTTTCATATCTCAAAAGTCAACAACATCTTAGTAACAGTAGGATCCAGAAAGGGAGGAGAGGAATGAGCTTTCAATTGTCTCTGGAGCCTGCCTCTTGGCAGGACTGCAGTGCCTCAGATTTTCTGGTTCTAATTTTTTTCTTTTTTTATAATCTTTAACTGGTACATTGTAATTATAGTTCATGGTGAGATTCAAAGTGATGTGTTAATGCATGTATACATAACTTGGTGTATTTCCCTCCAGAAAAGTATTATACATAGATATCAAAAAATTTGATTTAAATCTTTTTATTTTGAATAGAGAGAAATATAAAGAAATGTTGATACATGTCATATCATCTGTATATATGGGTTAATTTTACTTTATACCTTTTGTAATGTGTGGTTTCAATATTTAAATCACACTATGGTTTACAATTTCATATCAAAATCAAAATTTTCTTTGCTGTGCAGAAGCTCTTCAGTTTAATGCAATCCCATGTATTGATCTTCCTTTGAGCTGCTTGTGCTTTTGGGGTGTTGTTGAGAAAGTTTTTACCTGTGCCTATGTGTTCAAGTGTTGGTCCTATGCCCTCTTCAAGTAGCTGCAAGGTCTCTGGTCTGACTTCCAGGTCCTTGATCCATCTTGAGTTGACTCTTGTGCAGGGTGAGAAAGTGGGGTTTATTTCTATTTTCCTGCATATGGTTAACCAGCTTTGCCAACACCATTTGTTAAAGAGGCTATCTTTTCTCCAGTGTATACTTTTGGCTCCTTTGTCAAAAATCAGTTGACTGTAAGCCTGTGGGTCTGTTTCTGAGTCTTCTATTCTGCTCCATTGGTCTATGTGTCTATTTTTGTGTCAATACCATGCTGTTTTTATTACTGTGGCTTTGTAGTAGAGTTTGAAGTCAGGTATTGTGATGACTCCTGCATGATTTTTATTGCTAAGAACTACTTTGGCTATCCTGGGCTTTTTGTTTTTCCAGATGAATTTAAGGACTGCTTTTTCTATGTCTGTGAGAAGTGCGCTTGGTAATTTCATGGGTATTGCATTGAATTTGTAGATCAGTTTTGGAAGGATGGCCATTTTGAAGATATTTATTCTGCCTATCCAAGAACATGGTAGGTCCTTCCAACAGAGAGCCTACAGAGTGGGAGAAAATTTTTGCCAGCTACACTTCTGATAGAGGTCTAATATCTAGGATATACAAAGAACTCAAGAAAATCGCAACTAAGAAAGCAAATAACCCAATCAAAAAATGGGCAAAGGATCTAAATAGACACTTCACAAAAGAAGAAATACAAATAGCCAATAAATGTATGAGGAAATGTTCCACATCATTGGCAATCAGGGAGATGAAAATCAAAACTACCCTGAGATTTCACCTAACTCCAGTCAGAATAGCAATCATAAAAAACTAGAATAACAACAGCTGCTGGCGAGGGTGTGGAGAAGTGGGAACCCTAATACATTGTTGGTGGGATTACAAACTTGTGCAACCACTGTGGAAAACAATATGGAGGATCCTCAGATGAATGGGAGTGAACCTACCATATGACCCAGCAATACCACTACTGGGTATATACCCAAAAGAATGGAAACCAAACTATCAGAACGACACATGTGTATCTATGTTTATAGCAGCTCAATTCACATTAGCCAAACTATGGAAGCAGCCAAGATGTCCATCCACAGATGAATGGATTACAAAACTATGGGATAAGTACACAATGGAATTTTACTCAGCCATAAAGAAGAACAAAATCATGTTCTTTGCAGGGAAATGGATGCAACTGGAAAACATTATGTTAAGTGAGATTAGTCAGTCACAAAGAGTAAAGAAGCACATGTTCTCCCTAATATGCGGATGCTAGGGAGAAGATGGGGCATAATAGGGTCTCCAGATGAAAAGGAGAGATCCTCGATAAGCGAAGAAGTTGATTTAATTGTAGTGGATGCATGGGTCAGAGGGATACCCTAAGGTACATGATGTACTTACACAATCATATCAAGGTCACTCACTGAACTGAACCTGAGGGGGAGTGTCGGGGGCCTAGTTCCGCGGGCTAGACCTCGCCTCTAGATGGCGCCTGGCAGAGTGCCAGAAGCAGCTGCAGGTGAATAACATCCTAGGGCTGTGCCACGCCAGAGTGCATGCACCAGCACGCCCAACTCGTGGTTGGGCCAGGTGAGAGCTGTATGAGACACCTCGTGGCTTAGACCCGGTGCAGCTATAAAAGCCTCCACCTCTCGCATAGAAAGAGCGCGGCTGAAAGAGCTGCTGGGGAAGCTGCTGGGGAAAGGCTGGTTGGGAAGTTGCTGGGCTGGGAAGTTGCTGGGAGAAGTTCTGGGAGGAATTGGTTGGGAAGAAGAAGCGGTTGGGAAGAGGTTGGCCGGGTTGCTGGGGAAGTCCTGGGAAGAAAGATTGTGGGTTGCTAGCAGAAGACGGGTTGCTAGAGAGAGGGGTTATTGGAAGTCTGTAGGAAAAGCACTATTTGGAAAGACGACCTCTGCACTGTGTTTGTTATCATTTGTGCAACGCCTTGATCCCAGAAAGAGAGAGATATAATAAAAGAGGTTCGAACTAGTAGCATTTAGCCAGCGTCTTTTATTGGGGCCTCATGGCTGAGGGTTCAGCCTGGGGCGCCCGATAGGGGAGGGAGGAGGAGGGAACGGGGTGGGAATTGGGGAAGGGGTCAAATGAGAACTGTGTGCAAATATGTTAACAACTTGTACTTAACAAAGATGTATGGTATATTGCACGAATTACTACAATAAAAAATTTTTAAAAATCTCAAAGTTTTGTGTTGTGATATATACATTATTTCATAATTCATGTAAATAAATTTCATAGAAAAATATTTAATGATGTGAAATAACCAAAGTATGAATTGGGTGAAAAGTGAATTGTACCTAAATATTAGTATCGAAAATATGGCCACTGTAATTATACTATTCTTTTTGCCCATCTTTAAGACTCTTTTAGATCTCTGAACAATTCTTAAAATATCATTATGTGAATGTCACCAATTTTAAAAATTTTTAACTCAGATTGTTATAATTTTATTTCTCCAAGGGAACCATTATTCTTTTTTTATTGTAATAATTCGTGCTTTGTATGTATACATCTTTGTTAGGTACAAATTGATAAAGACAAATGTGCACACATTTCTCATTGGACCCCTTCCCCAATTCCCACCCCGCTCCCGCTCCTCACCCTCCCTCCCTCTCAAGTTCAGTTCAGTGAGTGACCTTGATATAATTGTTTAAGTACAAGATTTGCTTTAGGATACCCCCCTTCCCCATCCATCCCCTTCGGTTAAATCAACTTCTTTGTTTATTGAGGATCTCTGCATTTTCATCTGGGGATCCTCCTATGTCCCATCTTCTCCCTAACATCCCCATATTAGGGAGAACATATGCTTCTTTACTCTTTGTGACTGGCTAATCTCACTTAACATAATGTTTTCCAGTTGCATCCATTTCCCTACAAAGAACATGATTTTGTTCTTCTTTATGGCTGAGTAAAATTCCATTGTGTACATATCCCAGAGTTTTGTAATCCATTCATCTGTGGATGGACATCTTGGCTGCTTCCATAGTTTGGCTATTGTGAATTGTGCAGCCATAAACATAGGTACACATACGCTGGTCAGATAGTTTGGTTTCCATTCTTTTGGGTAGATACCCAGAAGTGGTATTGCTGGGTCATATGGTAGGTTTATTCCCATTCTTCTGAGGATCCCCCATACTGTTTTCCAAAGTGGTTGCACAAGTTTGCAATCCCACCAACAATGTATTAGGGTTCCCACTTCTCCATACTCTCGCCAGCAGTTGTTGTTGTTTGTGTTTTTTTATGATTGCCATTCTGATTGGAGTTAGGTGAAATCTCAAGGTAGTTTTGATTTGCATCTCTCTGATTGCCAATGATGTGGAACATTTCCTCATACATTTATTGGCTATTTGTATTTCTTCTTTTGTGAAGTGTCTATTTAGATCCTTTGCCCATTTTTTGATTGGGTTATTTGCTTTCTTGGATGTGATTTTCTTGAGTTCTTTGTATATCCTAGATATTAGAACTCTATCTGAAGAGTAATTGGCAAAAATCTTCTCCCACTCTGTAGGTTCTGTGTTGAGGTTCTTGATAGTTTCCTTTGCTGGATAGAAGCTCTTCAGTTTAATGCAATCCCGTGTATTGATCTTCCTTTGGGTTACTTGTGCTTTGCAGGTCCTGTTGAGAAAGATTTTACCTGTGCCTATGTGTTGAAGTGTTGGTCCTATGCCCTCTTCAAGTAGCTGCAAGGTCTCCGGCCTAACTTCCAGGTCTTTGATCCACCTTGAATTGACTCTTGTGCAGGGTGAGAAAGTGGGGTTTATTTCTATTTTCCTGCATATGGTTAACTAGTTTTGACAACACCATTTGTTAAAGAGGCTATCCTTTTTCCAGTGTGTATGTTTGGCTCCTTTGTCAAAAATCAGTTGATTGTAAGCCTGTGGGTCTGTTTCTGAGTCTTCTATTCTGCTCCATTGGTCTATGTGTCTGTGTTTGTGCCAATACCATGCTGTTTTTATTACTGTGGCTTTGTAGTAGAGTTTGAAATCAGGTATTGTGTTACCTGCTGCATGGTTTTTATTGCTAAGAACTACTTTGGCTATCCTGGACTTTTTGTTTTTCCAGATGAATTTAAGGACTGCTTTTTCTATGTCTGTGAGAAGCGCCCTTGGTAATTTCATGGGTATTGCATTCGAAAATATGATTTGGACATCGAAGAGATCTGGGCCAATTTTAAAAGAGCTAACCTAAGAATGATAGGCATAGAAGAGGTATTAGAAGTTGAAACTTATGGAATAAACAATCTCTTCAAAGAAATAATATCAGAGAATTTTCCAAACATAGAAAGAGAAGTCGACACACAGGTACAGGAAATGTACAGAACTCCCTCAAGACAAGACCAAAGAAGAGGTTCGGCACGCCACATAATAATCAAGTTGACTAATGTAGAGGGTAAAGAGAGAATCTTAATGGCAACGAAAGTAAAAGGCCAAGTGACATATAGAGGCAAACCGATTAGAATCACTCCCGACCTCCCAAATCAAGTCATGAAAGCCAGGAGAGGCTAGAGTAACATATTCCAAACTCTGAAAGGAAATAACTTGTAGCCAAGATTCTCATACCCAGCAAAACTCTCTCTTAAAATTGACGGGGATATAAAACCTTTCAGGACAAACAGAAACTGAAAGAATTTATGTCTTCCAAACCATCACTAGAGAAACTACTTAAAGAGATTAACTACAAAGAAGAACTAATGAGTAAACGTCAGCACCAGAGAAACAATAATTTCCAGGAAGCAAACAACTAAGCAAAGAAGAACAAACACTACCGCAAACAGAAGTCAAAACCCCAAATATTAGGAATCAAAAATCATCTCTCAATAATCACACTGAGTATAAATGGTCTCAATTCCCCGATAAAAAGGCACAAGATGGCAAATTGGATCAAAACCCAGAATCCTTTGCTGCCTGCAAGAAACACACCTTATAAGCAAAGATTCCCACAAGTTAAAAGTGAAGGGCTAGAGTAAGGTAATCCATGCCAATGGAACTGGAAGGCAAGCAGGAGTAGCAATCATGATATCAGATAAATTAGACTTCGAGCCTAAGCTTATCAGAAGAGACAAAAAAGGTCATTTTTTACTAGTAAAAGGAACAATCCAGCAAGAGGAAATAACAATTATCAACATCTCTGCCCCAAACGTAGGTGCAGCCACTTTCATAAAACAAACTCTGCATGATATAAAGACACACATAGATCCCAATACACTAATACTAGGAGACTTCAATACTCATCTTACATCTCTAGATCGTTCTTGTAAACAAAACGTCAGCAGAGACGGCTCAGACCTAAAGAATACCATAAACCAAATAGACCTATTAGACACGTATAGACTCTTCCACCCAACTGCAGCTGAACTCACATTTTTCTCAGCCCTACATGGAACCTTCTCCAAAATAGACCACATTCTGGGCCACAAAGCAAGCACTGGCAAATTCAAAAAATGTAACATAATTACCTGCATCTTTTCAGACCACAAAGGAGTGAAACTGAAATAAACTCCAGGAAGACCCAAATTAATCGTGTAAACGCATGGAGCCTGAACACCACATTGCTGAATGAAGAGTGGGTCATAGAAGAAATAAGGGAAAAAATTTAAAAATTCCTAGAAACCAATGAAAACAGAGACATAATATATCAAACCCTCTGGGACACCTTGAAGGCAGTACTAAGAGGAAAATTTGTAGCACTGAATGCTCATATAAGAAGAATGGAAACTCACCAAATAAATAACCTAATGACACAGCTCAAAGCCCTTGAAAAACAAGAACAATCTAACCCCAAAGCCAGTAGGAGACAGAAAATCAGAGCAGAAATTAATGAAATAGAGAATAAAAAAACAATACAGAAAATCAATAAGACAAAAAACTGGTTTCTCAAAAAAATAAACAAGATAGATAAACCATCGGCCAACCTAACCAAAAGAAAAAGAGAAACAACCCAAATTACCAAAACAAGAGATGAAAAAGGTGATATTACCACTGACAGTATGGAAATACAGAGGATCATCAGAAACTATTTTGAAAAACTATATTCCAACAAAATGGAAAATCTAGAAGAAATTGACAAATTTCTAGACACATACAACCTCCCTAAACTGAGTCAAGAAGATATAGAAAACTTAAACCAACCAATAACAATCAAAGAGATAGAAACAGGAATAAACAGTTTACCATCAAACAAAAGCCCAGGGCCAGATCGTTTTCCAAGTGAATTTTATAAAACATTTATAGAAGAGCTAATCCCAATACTCCTCAAGCTATTCCGTGAAATAGAAAGAAATGGGATTCTCCCAAACACATTCTATGAAGCCAACATCACATTAGTACCAAAGCCAAATAAACACATCTCAAGAAAAGAAAACTATACGCCTATATCACTGATGAACTTAGATGCAAAACTGCTAAACAAGATACTAGCAATGCGCATTCAAAACCACATCAAGAAAATTATACACCATGATCAAGTCTGGTTCATCCCAGGGATGCAAGGCTGGTTCAACATACGAAAAACAATCCATGTAATTCAGCACATAAACATAATCAAAGACGAAAATCACATGATCATCTCAATTGATGCTGAAAAAGTATTTGACAAGATTCAACACCCATTCATGCTACAAGCACTTCAGAGAATCGGAATACAAGGAACATACCTTAACACCATAAAGGCAATATACAATAGGCCCACAATCAATATCATATTAAATGGAGAGAAACTGCAAGAGTTCCCACTAAAAGCAGGAACAAGACAAGGATGTCCATTGTTTCCTCTCCTGTTTAATATAGTACTTGAGACTCTAGCCAGGGCAATAAGGCAAGAGAAGGAAATCAAAGGGGTAAAAATAGGGAAAGAAGAACTAAAACTATCCCTTTTTGCAGATGATATGATATTATACTTAGAAGACCCAACAAACTCAACCAAAAAACTTATAGAATTGATCAAAAAATTCAGCGAAGTATCTGGATACAAAATAAATCTTAAAAAATCAGAAGCTTTTCTGTATGCCAACCATCAAACCACCGAAAAAGAAATCCAGAAAACAATTCCACTTACAATAGCACCCTGAAAAATAAAATACTTAGGGATAAACTTAACCAAGGAGGTAAAAGACCTCTATAAGGAAAACTATAAAAAGTTGAAGAAAGAAATCGATGAAGAACCTTAGAAGATGGAAGGATCTACCATGCTCTTGGATAAGCAGAATAAATATCATCAAAATGGAACCCTTATTCTTTAATTTCAATAAGAAAATTTATTTATAGATTTTCTAGACAACAGAATTCTATCAAGACTGTGTCTAAAATGGGGTTATTACTTTTCTTGAGGGGGTCACTGTAACTTTATATTGTAATGAGATTCAAAGTGGTTCATTAACATATGCACACAGCATCTCTTATTGTTTTCCCTTTTGCATCCCACCCGACTACTTCCTTCTACTTCCCTGTGCGCAGTACTGAGATGGGTAGTGAGAGCTTCATACATCAACATAAAAAATGTTATTCTGAATCATATTCTTCATTTATATCTCAAGTATGAATTTCATATAAATTACATGTATATCCTTGAAATTCATTATTCAAGGATTCAACATTGTAAATTTGTCTTGTCTCTAAAATGTATCTGTTGCCCCAACTTAAACTTATGACCATTCAAAGTCATTTGCAACATGCAAAAATCTGCCCCCAAATGTGAATTCCTGACATGAGTGTTCCTTGCTGAGGTTGAACAAGGTAAGGCTCTGAGTTGTAGCTTCAGTGCTTATTATAGTTTGGATTTAAAATGTTCTCCAGAGCTCACATGATGGGCAATGCATCCAGTTTTGTAGGTGAAATCTGGCTAGAGGAGGTGGGCCACTGGTGACATGGTGTGTGTCCTGTATCTGCATCTGTCTCTGGCTCTTTCCTCTCCTTTTCTCTTTCTCATCAAGGTGAACTGAGTGCAGCATTTCCTCCTCTCTCACACTTAAAGATTTCCCCAAAGCTCTTCTTGCCCTGCCATAAGCTGCTGATTGTAGAATGACCTCTGAAATTATGAGTACTAAAA
This sequence comes from Graphiurus murinus, assembly GCA_004027655.1. Taxonomy (NCBI): domain Eukaryota; kingdom Metazoa; phylum Chordata; class Mammalia; order Rodentia; family Gliridae; genus Graphiurus; species Graphiurus murinus. The sequence goes on along the minus strand of PVLC010022986.1, from coordinate 9,602 downwards.
TAAATCTTTCTTCCTCTACATTGTGCTTGTCCTGTATTGGTCACAGTGACAAGAAAACTGACAAAAATATTGCTTATAATGTAAATGAGTGGATATTTTTAGCTGCATTCTCTCTCTCTCTCTCTCTCTCTCTCTCTCTCTCTCTCTCTCTCTCTCTCTCTCTCTCTCTCTCTCTCTCTCTCTCTCTCTCTCTCTCTCTCTCTCTCTCTCTCTCTCTCTCTCTCTCTCT
>PVLC010022985.1:0-26119 GCA_004027655.1 Graphiurus murinus | reverse complement strand
TAGCTGAGGCTGGCCACGAACCCGGATCCTCCGGTCTCAGCCTCCCAAATGCTGGGATTACAAGCGTGCGCCACCACGCCCGGCTTCCCTGCAGCCTTTTTAAGGGAAAGTTAGAGGTTAGGATCCATGTACCCACCCTCCCTCGGGGTGTTAAAGTTGCTGACCTGGGTCCAGCTCTGAGATGGGCCCTGGCTGGGGTTAAGGGTGGAGTGGGAGGGGAAGAGGTGCTGGGATCCGAATGTGGTGAGGGGTCCCCCTTGTGGAAGGGAGAGGAAGAGGCAAGAATTCCACTGGACTGCCGGGCATGGTGGCACACTCCTGTAATTCCAGTACTTGAGAGGTCGAAATAGGAGGATTGCAGGTTTGAGGCCAGCCTCAGCAAGTTAGTGAGACCCTGTTTCAAAATAAACAATAAAGCCAGGTGTGTTGGTGCACACTTGCAATCCCAGTACTTAGGAGGCTGAGACAGGAGGATTGTGGGTTTGAGGCCAGTTTTGGCAACTTAGCAAGCCTCTTAGCAACTTAAACCCTATTTCAAAATAAAAAATAAAATAGGCCAGGCATGGTGGCATACACATGTAATCCCAGTGAGGGAGGCTGAGACAGGAGGATCACAGGTTCAAGGACAGCCTCAGCAATTTAGTGAGACTCTCATCAACCTAGCGAGACCCTGTTTCACAAAATAAAAATAAAAAAAATAGAGCTGGGGGTTTAGCTCTGAGGTAGAATGCCCCTGGGTTCAATCTCCAGCACCACAAAAACAAACAAATAAAATAAATAAATTAATTAAAATAAAATAGGGCTGGGGGTGTAGCTTACAGGTAGAATGCCACTGGGTTCAATCCCTGGTAAAACATACACTCACACACACACACACACACACACACACACACACACACAAGCTGAGCATGGTGGTGCATGCTTTTAATACCAGTACTTGGGAGGCTGAGACAGGAGGATTGCAGGTTCAAGGACAGCCTCAGCGAATAGTGAGACTCTCATCAACCTTAAGACCCTGTTTCCAAATACAAATAAAATAGAGCTGGGGGTGTAGCTTGGAAGTGGAATGCTCCTGGGTTCTGTCCCCACAACAAACAAAAATAGGAAAAGAATTCTACTAGACCTAGAAGGCCAGGGAGGCGGAGGTGGATGTTGGGGGTGGGTTTGGGGCAGGGGCTGGGTTTGGAGACTGGTGAGAGTGGTAGAGCGAGGCGCTTCACTGAGAGGCCAGAGGAGACCGGAGGGAAAACCCTCCTGCCTTCGAGGCTGGGACCTGGCCGATTGTCCTCATTCAGACGGTGGGGGGTGTGCCCTCTCAGACCTAGCCAGCCCTGGCCCACACTGACGGGCCGCGGCGCCCACGTGCCCTCCCGTAGCATGTGGTCCTGTATCCGCTGGTGGCCAAGAGTCTCCGCAACATCGCCGCAGGCAAGGACCCCCTGGAGGGCCAGCGACACTGCTGCGGCATTGCGCAGATGCACGAGCACAGCTCGCTGGGCCACGCAGACCTGGACGCCCTGCAGCAGAACCCCCAGCCTCTCATCTTCCACATCGAGATGCTGAAGGTGAGGCCTCCCGAGCTGCGGCACCAGCCACCCGGGGCCGGTGGGACCTCGGGGCAGGGGAGGGCAGGGACAGGAACATTAGCTGTCGGGGTAGGGGTTTTCACTGGCCCGTCTGCCGCTGTGTTCTTAGTGCTCGGCCCAGCGCTGGGCTTGGAGGAGGCTGGCCGGCTTAGGTGCTGGTGGGGCCTGCCGCTGGGGACACCACCTTGATTTGGCCCATGCCGTTAGGTGGAGAGCCCCGGCACGTACCAGCAGGACCCCTGGGCGATGACGGACGAGGAAAAGGCAAAGGCGGTGCCGCTCATCCACCAGGAGGGCAACCGGCTGTACCGCGAGGGGCACGTGCAGGAGGCGGCCGCCAAGTACTACGACGCCATCGCCTGCCTCAAGAACCTGCAGATGAAGGTGCGTCCCGAGGCTGCGGTGGGCCCGCAGGCTGGGGCGGGGGGGAAGAAGGTGGGGCCGGGGTCCCCGTCCCAACCTCTGCCCTGTCCCTGCCCGCACACCCCCAGGAGCAGCCTGGCTCCCCTGACTGGATCCAGCTGGACCAGCAGATCACACCGCTGCTGCTCAATTACTGCCAGTGCAAGCTGGTGGCCGAGGAGTACTACGAGGTGCTGGACCACTGCTCCTCCATCCTCAACAAATACGACAGTGAGTGCTGGTGCGGGCGGTCAGGACAGCCACCTCCCCCGGTCTGGGCTCCTCTGGAAGCTGACTAGATGTCCCCACCAAGGCAGGGCGGGGTTGGCCGCCTTAGGTCAGGGATAGCCCCCCCCCCATGGGCCCGAGGATCAGGACACAGGGCCAGGCAGCTGGCCAGCCCCCCCCGCCCGGGCATGACCGCTGTGTGCTGGTGTCCCCCCGCAGACAATGTCAAGGCCTACTTCAAGCGGGGCAAGGCGCACGCAGCCGTGTGGAACGCCCAGGAGGCCCAGGCTGACTTCGCCAAGGTACTAGAGCTGGACCCTGCCCTGGCGCCTGCCGTGAGCCGTGAGCTGCGGGCCCTGGAGGCGCGGATCCGGCAGAAGGACGAGGAGGACAAGGTCCGCTTCCGGGGCATCTTTTCCCACTGACGGGCCCAGTCCCTGCCCTGCCCAGCCCACTGCCGCCGCCGCCAGCCCACTCAACACCGCCATATTGCGCTTCTCTGTATATAAAGGCCTTATTTATCTCTGTTTGGGTCTGCTGGGCCATCTCTTGGGAGGGTGGTCATCGCCTGGCACCTCCTGGTCCTCGGCTGGCCCTCAGGAGGCAGAGGATCGGGGTTTCCACCCTAGCTTCCCACGGGCCCACTTTATATTCTGGGTCTCAGTGCCCCTGATGTAGAAATGGGGGGGCATTTCCTGGGGGGCTGGGGAGCCCCAGGGGACCTCCAGGGTTCAGGAGGAGATAAAAGAGACATGGCCAGGTCCTTGGTGCGTGAGAGAGGTGGTGTCCAAGGGCAGGCCCTGGTTCCACGGTCCCCTAGCCTTGGCCTCTGGAGACCAGAGGTTGCCTTTGGAGGAGGCAGAGAAGCTGGAGGTTCTTGTGGACTCCCGCGGGGTGGAGGAGGAAGAGGCCTGGGGAAAAGGAGGGGCCAGGCCCATCCCGGTCCCTCCCTGCACTCCAGCGTGCAGCTGCGCAGTCAGGTGGGATGCGGTGTTTATTTCCATGGGTTTACACACGCTGGAAAAGCCACTGGGCCCTTGCCCACTCCCTCCTCCCTCCCCCCCGGGGCGGGTCCCCCATGAAAGGGAAGTAACACTGAGGAGCAGACAGATGCAGGACGTGGGGCTGGGGAAGCCGGGGCTGGGGTCCGAGGTCCAGGTCCCCAGCCTGCCACACACAGCCACTTGGGCCCCTTGAGTGTCAATAAATAACCCAGGTCCAGCCACAGACGGCTCACTCTTCGCTGTCCAACTTGAGGCTGATGCTTCTGGCCTTGCCGCGGGCCAGCGTGGTGGGCGGGGTTCCGGGGCCCTCGCGCTCCGCCTGGCTGGGGCCCCGTGAGCGCAGCAGCTGGCTCTGCTTGCGGAGGAAGTCCACAGGGGCGGCCACGCTGTAGCTGCTCTTGGCCAGGGCGGCCCTTGGAGGGCCTGAGGGGGCATGTGAGTGAGAGCCTGCTTCCAGCTGGCCCAGGTGGGCTACGTAGCCGTCCGACAGGAACTGCGGGCAGAATTGGACAGTCAGCCCGGGGGCCCCCGTGCCAGGGTCTAACCTGAAGCATTCTCCCAATAGGTAGGTCCCCCACTTGGGCCACCTTTATTACTCCCTCCGCCCCTCTCTGGGCTGTAAGAGGAAGGCTTGGGAGGAGGGAGAGCAGCTAACACTTAGCAAGCGCTTGCTTTGTGCCCAGCCCTGAGCCGTCCAAGTGCAGTAAAGATACGATCTTCCTGATAAGGTCACTTCTAGTATCACTTCCAATTTACAAGAAGGAAACCTGAACAGGGCTCAGGAAGGTCAAGGCTCATGCCCAAGGCCGCGATGGATGGAACCAGCACCCGAGGTCTGAGTACACCCCAGCCGGGGTTATCAACCCTGGGGTTATCATCCCTGGTGGGGCCGGCAGCCAGGCTCTTCCAAGCTGCCCCTGACCCCTGTGGCAGGAGGGACCCAGGTTCACAGCCGGGCCCTGGCGGCAGGGTGGTCCTGAGGCCTCTGCTGCACCCCCGCTCCCTGACCCTCACCTGGCACTGTGCCTGCAGTTTGCGCACAGCGCGGCCCACGATGTAGGTCTGGCTCGGGGACAGGCCTAGTGCAGCATATACGGCTACATCTTTGGGTGACCCGTAGCCGGCAACTATGTTCAGTTCGACCTGTGTCGGGAGAGGGCAGTCAGCGCTGGGGGGTGGAGCCTTGCGGCTGGGGGCGGGGCCTGAGGGAATGCGAGATCTGGGAAGAGGCGGGGCTTATAGTCCTAGTCTCACACCTGGGCATGAATCTCCCCAGTTGACCCCAAGAACAAGGGGCCGCTAGGACCGCGAGGCCAGAACCACAAAGGCCTCTCTAGTCTTTCCATCTGGGTCTGATGGAGGTGGGACCAGATGGCCTCTGCTGTTCCTGTCTGGGGCTAGAGTGGGGGTGGGGTTGGGACCCTCCCCCCCCCCAGCCGCTGCACCTCTTGCACCAGGCTCTGCAGAAACATCGCCTTCTGGCGCAGAGGGTCATGGGTAAGGCCATCGCAGAAGGAAACGACGCCGTGAGGGAAGTTGTGCTGTGACAGCCAGGCCACCACGCGGTGCTTCTGCATATCGGGCCGGCCCGTTACGTACACGATCAGGTAGCCAGCGTCCTGCCAGTGCCTGCGGGGTGTGGGCCGGTCAGCTCCACCGGCTGGGGAGTGGGGGCCCATCACCGGAGAGCGGGGCCGCAGCTCCTACCTGACCACGTCTACGGCGCCAGCGCGCACCTTGGGGTCGCTGCCCATGATGGAGACACTGGCGGTGAAGGAGCCATCGATGCTGAAGACCACAGCCTCCGTGCCGCGGGCCACCACCGTCAGGCAGCACTCGGCATAGGTGTGATCGCCCCTGCGGCCGAGGGGTGCATGAGCAGTGCGGGCCAGGCCTGGCAGAGTCCCCTCCACAGAGGCCGGCCCGCCCAGCGCTCACCTGACCACCATGCGCACGGGGTACACGCCAATGCCCAGTGCGCGCTCAGAGGGCACCGGGAAGGCCAGGCGGCCGGAGCTGTTGGTGACCTCGGTGCCAAAGTGGATCCACTTGCCGGAGAGAGGCTGCGTCATGACGTAGACATCCACCTGGTGGGGAGGGGGGAAGGTCCATGGGGCGGAGCCCGGGTGACCTGGGCTGGCGCAGAGCCGAGGCTGGCTTCCCCACCCCAATCACCCACCAGCTGCTCCGGAGACAGAAGGCGGGGCAGAAATACCAGGAGCCAGAGCCTCCGGGGCCTTACCTTCTCTCCGGTGAGCGTGACCACGTCCAAGGGCCCGTACATGAAGCGCCCGTTCAGCACCTGCGGGCGGCCCTCGCACACCACGGTGTCACTCGCCCGGTGGTTGGAGGTGACGTTCTGGCAGGAGGCGACAGTGTGAGCCAGTGGCGGGTAAGCCTGGTGGGGGAGCTGGTGTGTGTGTGTGTGGGGGGGGTCCTCGTCCACTTCGGGGAAGGGGGACAGGCGAGGGTGTGCACATGTGTCACGCACATCTGTGGACTCGACGCGAGGTGGGGCCAAAGGGACGGGATGCAGAGGACAAGGCCAGGTTGGGGTGAACACAGATCCAGAACGATTTGCGTGGAGGGGCTTGCAGGGGCAGGGCCAAGCCAACGAGGAGGTGGGGCTGGGACCACGGGGCGGGGAAAGGTCAGGGCCGTGGGGGCGGGGCCTGGCAGGGATGCTGTGGAGGGGCTGGCGGCTCCAGAATGACCCGGAGGGGGTGCGGCACTTACCCGGATCTTGACCTGCGTACGTTTGCGCTGCCACTTCTCCCTGGGGAAGGCTGGACTGTAGATGGACGGCTCCTCACACTCCGCCAGCTGTGGCCGCTCCTTCTCGATCACCTGCTCGGACACAGGGCGCGGCCTCGTGAACCGAGGAGGGTTAGCCTCTCCGCGGGCTGGGCTCCCCGTCTTCCCACCTCCCACCCCACACAAGACCCGGTCCACTCACCTGGCGTAGGATGAAGGCCACCACGTCAGCCGACTCCCAGTAGCTGGCGTGGAAGAGGTGGGGCAGCGTGACCGTGGGGAAGGCGGTGAGCGCCTCGGGGCAGTAGAGCGAGTAGTCGATCCGCTTGGTCCCCCACCAGCGCTCCAGGACTGCACGGCCACGGCGGCAGCGAGTCAGGTTGGGCCTGCTGCCCAGTGCCGTCTGCCCTGCCCCTGGGTGCTCTCCCGCCCTCTTGTCTACCAAGCTTGCTCTTTGCCAAGCCCAGGCTGGGTGCTGGGGAAAAGGTTTTTATTTTATAGAGTAAGACCCCCGTCCCATACAGGCTGGATGGTCCAGGCCCTCGTGGCTGGCTAACTTACTCTTAACCACCTCGCTGGTGGTGCTGGGGGCCGCTGGCTCGGTGCCTAACTCATTACCCTTCCAGAAGGCACCGCTGGCCGAGGTGGGTGTGGAGGGCACCATCTCCAGCTCCTCCAGAAACAGGCCCGAATGGGTCTGCAGGGTGTCGGCTGGGGGAAGAGGGCACATGTCGCCAGGCCAGGCTGCCTTCCTGGCTCCTCCCCAGGACAGCGCGGCCCCGCCCCCACCATCCTCCTGCCTCTGGTCTCAGCTGAGGCTGCAGGGTCCCATGTCTACCGGGGGAGGGAGGCGCAGGGAAAGGGGGGCGCTGTCTCTTAGCTCACTCCTGCCAGAGTGCCTGTTGCCCCAGCCCCAAACACATTCCCGCCTACCTGTGCCCATGACATGTGTCCCAGGGGCCAGTGGGTACCCCACGGCATGCTGACTTATATGGGCCCGTCAGGTCAGTCCATGCACACAAGGCCACACGAGCCCACACAACAGGACACAGCGGCCACTCTCACACAGACGCACCAGTGTCCCTCTGCCTCCTTTCTCTAACCCAGTCACTGCCACTGCCCTTACTTGGAACAGACAGGCCAGAAGGTCCTGGGGATCCAACCCCCACCCCCGGTACACACACACACACACACACACACACACACACACACACACACGGGGAGGCAGGAGAGGGTTCCCTGATGCAGAACTACCCCATGTCTCCTTCCTGTTGATGTCTCTCCTTCCCCTTCCATCTCGGGGTGGGGGTGGGGGAGCGTACCCAGCAGCAGGGATGAGCCGTCTCCCAGGGGGAACTTCTGGTAGCGGGGCACAGCCAGTGGGGCGATAGCCTGGAACTTGGGGGCCAGCAGGGGCTCCAGGCGGGAGGCGCAGGGGTCAGCCGCGTGGAAGAGGTTATAGATCTGCTCACAGGCCGGGCGCATCTGGGCCACTGAGTACCCCAGAAGACAGAGAAGGCGGGGAGGGAGGCTCAACTGGACGTTGTGGGAAGCAGCACCCCGACATGCTGTGTAACCCTGACTCGGCAGTTCCCAGGCTGCACGCCCTGGGGAGTCACTAGGATCCGGCTTAGAGTGACCAGGGTCTCTTGGCTAAGCTCTGAGAGCCTGCAGTTGGCTGCTGTGGTTCAGGCTGAAGCATTCTGGGGCCTGTGGGACCCCTTCTCACGCTGGGAAGTTGCTCCCTAGGGCACTCTGGGAAACAGCCTCACAATCCCTTCTTTCTGGCCTAAGCTTCCCCTTCGCTAGCCAGGCCTCTTGGTTTGCCCAGTGGGGGATGACAATAATGATGCCACCAGCATGTCAGGTGACAAAAGGCCAGGGGAGATGGGGAAGGCGCAGATGAAAGCTAAACCCACCCCGAGGGCTCACCCTCCAAGGCTGGCATCACGGTTTTGCGCAGAGCCAGCACCAGGCCCAGCGGGGAGCCAAAGAGGAAGAAGCCGGAGACCTTGAAGTCCAGGCGGGCAGCGCTGGCGGGGCCATCGGGAGCCTCAGAACCAGCAGCAGGTGGGCAGGAGGCAGTGCTCGCCCGCCGGGGCTCCCCGGAGGAGGCGGCTGTGGGGGCGGCCTGCAGGCTGCAGGGGAGGGACGCTCAGCGCTGCTCAAGTCCAGCTGCGCCCAGGGCAGGGGTGATGGGCAGGGATGTCACCTGTTCTGAGAGCCCTCAGGCTCAGGACTGGCCATGTCCCCGGGGGTGCGCTGGGTGAGCAGGGCCGAGGGTTCTGGGCTGGCTCGACCCAGGGCCTCCATCCCATCTGCCAGCGGGTCCCGAACTGGGCCAACCTCCGGAGACAGCAGCTCGTTGTTCTAGATGGACCAGAGGACAGAAGCATCTTTAGGCCGGGGCCAGCCGATTTCTACTTAACTTGGAAGTGAGGAAAGAGGCTCGGGTTGGATAGGACAGAGTCCCAGAAGAGACACAAACTTAAGAGGCAGCAGGGGCCTGCCCACACACAGAAAGGCCATATTCCGGGGGCAGAGACCTAGAGGCGGAGAGAGACACCCCCCTCCTGAGGAGGCTGGGTTTGGCCACACTGACCATGCTCCCACGGCGGCTGCCGCCCCGGCTCCCTGTGCCCGCGTTGGCACTGTGGCACAGCGCATCAAAGCCCAGGATGCCACCAACACCGTCTCCAATCAGCACCACCTGGGCGAGAGGAGGGGTCCCACTGAGAGGCCTGGTCCCCAGCCAGGCCGGGCCACAGCAGGGCTATGGAGGAGGGCAGCGGATGTTTGGGGGAACAGGCCCAACGCCTCACCTGCCCGCAGAAGCCAGCGCCCTCGGACGAGCGCAAGAAGGCCGAGTAGGCCTGGTTGGTGCGGGCAATGACAGTGGTCACGGCGCCCTGGTAGCGGGAGGACGAGGTGGCCAGCAGCGGCAGGGCAGCCAGCGGGATGTGGTCCTGGGAGCGGGACAGGCTGTCACCGTCGTGGCTGTAGGGGCTCAGGCTGCGGGAGGAGAGGGTGTGGAGGGTGGGCAGGGAGCCTTCGGCCCCATCACTGCCACCCAAGACCCCTGGGCCTATGGCATGTCCTGGCACCCTGGGTCCTTTGTGGGGTGACATACAAGAGGCCTCTGAGATGGAGCTGTTGATCAAAAACAGGCCCAGCTCAAGGCCAGGACTGACCCAGGTGCCCCTTCCCCCAGTGGGACCACCCTGATCCCCAGAGCCCTCAGGCAGCTGTCTGCACCTTGGGCACCCCGAGTGTCCCCCCACCCTTCCACCCCAGGCCAGTACTTGGAGACCAGGGCATAGGCGGCGGCACAGATGGGCGGGCAGGGCACCAGCCTCAGGGCCACGTGGCCCAGGGCCTCGGGGAAGTGGACCCGGGTCACGGCCTCGAAGGCGGAGCTCAGCGTCTGCAGGTCGGCCTGCTTGGAGTTGGTGTCTCCGGGGCCTGAGTCCAGGATGTTGCCACTGTGCAGGATGAGGAAGAGGGCGTGCACTGCGCATGCCTCCGTCCCCAGGTCGCCAGCTCCATCCGGGCCCTGCGGGGTGCAGTGGGGTGCCAGGCAGTCAGAGCCATGGCTGAGCCAGCACCCGGGAAGGGCTTCCCTCCGGGGTGACAGGCCGTACTCACTTCTGAGTCCCTGGGAACGCGGGCTCCATCTTCTGGGCCTTTAGCAGCCTCTACTCCAGGGTCTGTAAGGGCGAGGGGAAGCCAGTGAAGGGACCAGGGGACCACAGGCCTCCCATCACCCGCACCTCAGGCTCCTGCTTCTGGTGGCTGCCGGAGGCCCGCCACAGTCCTCTCACCACGCTCTCCCAGCCAGGCCGTCTCACATGCTAGGCTTTTCCTCATGCTGGTCCTGTTTGTCTGGAAAACCGTGTGTGTGTGTGTGTGTGTGTGTGTGTGTGTGTGTGTGTGTGTGTGTGTGAGAGAGAGAGAGAGACAGAGAGAGAGAGAGAGAGAGAGAGAGAGAGAGAGAGAGAGAGACACTGGAGATTGAACCCAGGGGTGTTCTACCTCTGAGCTACACCCCGTGTGTGTGTGTGTGTGTGTGTGTGTGTGTGTGTGTGAGAGAGAGAGAGAGAGAGACAGAGAGACAGAGAGACAGAGAGAGACTGGAGATTGAACCTAGGGGTGTTCTACCTCTGAGCTATACCCTCAGGCCTATTTTTTTTTTTTGGTACTGGAGATTGAACACAGAGGCATTCTACCTCTGAACTACACCTCCAGTCCTAGTTTTTTTTTTTCCTTTATTTTGAAATAGGGTCTAAGTTGCAGAGGACCTCACTAATAGCTGAGGCTGGCTGCGAACCCAGATCCTCCTGTCTCAGCCTCCCAAGTACTGGGATTATAAGCCTGGGCCACCACACCTGGTTTCCCAGGCCTATTTATTTATTTATTTTGGTGGTACTGGGGATTGAACCCAGGGGCATTCCACCTCCAGGCTACATCCCCAGTCCTATTTTTTATTCTTTTTTTAAAATATTTTTTGCGGTACTGGGGATTGAACTCAGGGGCATTCGACCTCCAAGCTATACCCTCAGCCCTATTTTTTATTCTTTATTTTGAAACAGGGTCTCACTAAGTAGTGGAGGGTCTCACTAGGTAGCTGAGGCTGGCCACGAACCCCAATCCTCCCGTCTCAGCCTCCCAAATGCTGGGATTACAAGCGTGCACCACCACGCCTGGCTATTCTTTATTTTTTGAAACAGGGTCTCACTAAGTTGCGGAGGGCCTCACTAAGCAGCTGAGGCTAGCCTCGAACCTAGATCTTCCTGTCTCAGCCTCCCAAATGCTGGGATTACAAGTGTGCACCACCATGCCCAGCTCCTAGGCCTATTTCTTTTTTTTTTGAGGTACTGGCGGTGGAACCTAGCGGCATTCTACCTCTGAGCTATACCCCCAGCCCTATTTTTTATTCTTTATTTTGAAACAGGGTCTCACTAAGTTGTGGAGTGCCTCACTAGGTAGCTGAGGCTGGCTTCGAGCCCGGATCCTCGGGTCTCTGCCTCCCAAATGCTGGGATTACAAGTGTGCATCATCATGCCCGGCTAGGCCTATTTCTTAATTAAAAAAAAAATTTTTTTTGAAACAGGGTCTTGCTAGCCAGGTATGGTGGCGCATGCTTGGAATCCTAGTACTTGGGAGGCTGGAAACAGAAGGATCACAGGTTCATGGCCAGCTGCAGCTACATAGTGAGGCTCTCTGCAACTTAGTGAGACCCTGTTTCAAAATAAAGAATAAAAAATAGGACTTGGGGTGTAGCTTGAAGGTAGAATACCTCTGGGTTCAATCCCCAGTACTGCAAAAAGCAAAACAAAACAAACAAAAACAAAAAACAGGGTCTTGCTAAAATGCCAAGGGTCTCACTAAATTACTGAGGCTGGCCATGAACCTGCGATCCTCCTGTCTGTCTCCCAAGTACTGGGATTACAGACATGTGTAATAGACTTGGCTCCCTGGTAAAAGAACTCCATCCAAAATGGTATCCACTAGCCACACATGGCTACTTACATTTAAATTAGTCGAAATGTAATCTAAGAAGCCAGGAGTGGTGGCACAGGCTTGTAATCCCTGTACTTAAGAAGATGAGACAGAAGGATCGTAGGTTCACGGCCAGCCTCAGCTACTTAGTGGGGCCCTCCACAACTTAGTGAGACCCTGTTTCAAAATAAGGAATAAAAAATAGGGCTGGGGGTGTAGCTCGGAGGTAGAATGCCCTTGGGTTCAATCCCCAGTACCGCAAAAAAAAAAAAAGTGCTGGATAGCCACGTGTGGCTAGAGGCTAGCATGTGGGGCAGCTCAGATCTAGAACATTTCCATCATCACAGAAAGTTCTCTTGGACAGCACTGGCCCAGTCCTTCCAAACCCAGTGTTGACATCAGCTCCCACTGGTAGCCTGCTGGAGCTCCCGGTGAATTCCTCCAGCATGCTATCTGAACCCCGACAGCCCTCTACCCATCCATCCGCCCCCCCATCACCCGCTGGTTCTCCAGCTGAGTATCAGTGAGCGCCCTCTGACGGTTCGGCAGGCGCAGAGCTGGGTCTTGGGTCTTTACCTGGCGTCCCCTCGGCCTCAGTTGGGGAGGCAAAGGCATCGATGAAGTCGTTGGAGTTCCACTTGGTCATCTCCTTGGGGAAGACCTCGTCACTGTCCGAGAAGCCTTCTGCAAGGAAAGGGGGCTGTCATGGGCTGGGAGGGGCTGCTCAGGGACCCCCCCTCCCCCGGCAGCAGGCCCTCGGTGCTGACCATGGGCATCGAAGAACTCGTCCTCAGAGCTGTTCTCGGAGTCTCGCGCGATGTTCTGCATGCGCCACTCGGACAAACTCTGGGGAGACACGGCCCCTGCAGGGCCAGCTCGGCCTGAGCTGAGAGCCCGGTCTGGGCGGGGTGGCTCCCTCCCGTCCCTGGTCCTGGTGCCCCAGCCTCACCTCCGTGTTGGGATGAGTAGGAGGAACGGGAGGATGAGGACCACTGCTTCCCAAAACTGGCATCAGGCGAGGCATCAGGGCCCCCAGGGGGGGCCTCGGGACCGTCGGGGGTGCCCGCATTGCTGGCCCCAGACCGGGCTTCTGTACTGGGCTTCCCAGGGGGCGTGGCCTCGGGCCCCTCGCTGCCCGTGCTGCACTTGGCCATGCGCTGGGCCAGCATGCGGGCAGTCTCCTCCTCCAGGGCCCGGATGTCAGCCATGCTCAGCTCTGTCCACTCGTCCTGCCAGCACCAGGCCTGGCGGTGGGCCCGCAGCATCACCCGACGCAGACCTACAGGCGCTCAGGCGTCAGAACCCTGCCGCCCTGTTCCCCCGGTTTCCCAGCCACCACAGCCACGTGCCCTGCCCTCGAGGTTGGGCAAGGGCTCCCCTGGGCGTACCACCCACCAAAAGCCACAAAGTAGGGCAGTCAGTACTATCCAGGGGACAGGAGTGGAAACTGGGACGTGTCTTCCTGCCTCCCGCCTTGTCCAGCGGTCTCTCTGGACACCCTAACTTGAACACTGACCGCCTCTCCCCACTCCAGTGCTAGCTTTCTCCTGGCTTCCTGCTGATTTCTGAGGAGTTAACAGTTAATTAAGGTGTTAACAGTTAATGAAATTGTTGATGGTTAATGAAGGTGTTAATAGTTAATGGAAGTGTTGGCACTCCGGGAAGGCTTTAGTGAAAGATGATACCCATTCTGGGATATTTTCATCTTAAGCAGAATAAACTTAGAAATTCTTAAATCTCTAGGAAGTAAAACAATAATGGTTGAATTAGAAACGTCTGGGAGGAAATACATCGGAACCTTCATAGTGGTTATATGTGAGTGATTTTATTTGTGCTTTCTGGTATTTTTCCAAGTGCACCACAAGGAGTCTGCATTGCTCTGTGAGCTCCCTTCCCTCATCCGGAAAGTGGGAATGATAATAGTCTTTGTGTTGTAGGGGAGTTAGAGACCTCGCACCCAAGGCACCTGGCGAAGTAAACATCTCTATCTGGCCCACCCTCTTCCTCATTTATAGAAAAAAAAAAAATTAAGGTGCTGAGATGGCCAGTAGCTTGCTGGCAGGACCTGGGGGGTCAGTAGTTATAGAATACAGGCAGCTGGACTCTCGCACCCAGGGATGGCCCCCCTATGTGCAGGTGGCTCACCCCCCGACCTGGGAGGTGACACAGGGCTGAGCTGAGGAGTCGGGGGTAGTTTTAAGGGAGGTGTGGACCTAGGGTTCCTGGATGCCAGGGCCACAGGCTGGGATTCTGGGAGCGGGGGATAGGAGGGCACCCCAAAGAGAATGACATCGGAGTCACAGCCTCTTAGCCTGCACTCCTTGGCATGCTGCCTGTTAGGGCTGGCAACCCCTGAGAGGGTCTTGCTCAACTTATAGGATGCTGGAGAACCTTAGAATGTTCACGAAAGCACCAGCATCTCTGAATGTCAGAACCAGCACGGACCTCAGAGCCTGTGTTACCAGCTTCTTGGCCTCCTGACTCTGCTATTCAAGGCAGGCTCCCCTGACCCCTGGCTAGACTATGCTGTTGGCCCCCGCCCCCGCCTCAGTGTCCCATCCCAAATGGAAATGCTAGATCCATGCTTCTGTGTCCCCAGGATATGGGAGCATCCTCAGCTCCAAAGAAGGGGCCTGGTGCATGCTGGGAAAGCAGAACCTCCCTCGGCCAGGTGCTCACCAACGTCGTGGATGAACTGCTCAATCTTGGCCTGCATGCCCCAGTAGCGGAACTCCACCTTGCACAGTTTATAGGCGCACATGAGGGGCCCTGTCTGGGCTGCTGTCCGTGCCCAGTCATCGGCCAGAGGCCCTCGGCCCGTTTTGACGGAGCGGTACAGCCGGGGGTCCTCTTCCGCTTTGTACTCGCCCGGGGCCACGGCATCCCGCACGATGTCGATGGTGTCTGAGGGATTTCAGGGAGCGCTGAGTGCCGCCAGCCCCTCTGTGCTCCACCCCGCAGCCCTCCCCAGGGATTGGGAGAACAGCCTCGCACAGACAGGAAGCCAAGGCCAGGAGAGAACCGAGACTTCACAGAGGCTGCCCGAGAGGCAGCAGGGGCCCCGGAGCTCCAGGCCTCACCCAGGATGCGCTGTCTCCTCTCGGCCCCACTCAGGTTGAAGACGTTGGGCTGCTGGCCCCCGTCAGGCAGGTAGTAGGTCTCTATCTCAATGGAGAATTTCTCCACGAAGGGGCAAGTGTACCTGGGCAGAAGCCGGGGGTGGGGTCACTACTGTACCCACCGGGGCTGCTCCCCTAATGGCCCCAGCCCACGCGCCCCTCACCCACTCACCGGGTTCGGGTGTAGGGGTAAGCATTCCAGGATTCCTCTTCTACCTGCAGGGCAGCCTTGGGCAGCAGTGCCCGGAACCAGCCTGGGATGTGGGAGCCCACGTGGTACACCTTGTGTGTGTACTGCCCGCTGCCTCCGGGCCCATCGGTGTAGGGCCGGTTGGCCAGGATCTCCACGCCGCTGCCCTCGCCACTGGACTCCTCCCGGCTCTTTTTCTGCAGCCCAGGGCAGAGTGAGCAGCTCAGCCCCAGCTCAGCTCCTGGGTGGGGTCCCCAGCTTGATTCTGGCCCCCTGCATAGCTCTTTCAACTCCTGACGACCTGACCCTGCCCCCCCACCCCCCGCAGCTCTCTGGGATCAGGATCACAGGCATGGTCCAGTTCCCGTAGGGTTCAGTCATTGGTTGTTTGGGATCTATTAATTGGGATCTATTGATGAACAGAACAAAGACTCTTGCTGGTGAGGGACTTACATTGTAGTGGAGGGTGACAGGAAAAAGGAACTCTATGGCATGTTAGATGCTGCTAGGCACCAGGGGGGAAGAAAGAGCAAGAGGGACTTCAGTGCTGCTGTGCTGCTGGAGGGAGGCCTCACTGAACGTGACTGAGGAGGGAGGGAGGGAGGGAGGGAGCTCAGCAGATGGGGGGGGGTCAAGGTAGAGGGGAAGACACTGCAAGCCCCAGAGGCCGGAAAGCACTCTACCTGCTCAAGGATCCAGCGTGGCTGGAAAAGGGGCCTCCATCTCTCAGGGGACCTGACACTGGTCCCCTCCCTCTTTGGGACCCAATCCCAGCTCTGGCCACACCCCTCATAGCTCCAGAGCCCCCAGATCCTACCCTAGCTCTGGAACCCCAACTTGACCCACTCAACCCCCTGAGGCTGGATTCTGGCCCTCTCTCTGGCTCCCTCAGACCCTGATCCCACAGAGCTGGGGAACAGATCTGGAACGGACCCCCTGAGGCCCTGCACCAACCTGTCCCGGCCCTGAGAGCTTGCCCGGGCCCAGCTGCCCGCCCTGACACCCGGATCCCTGCCTGCCCAGTCCCCGACCTCCTGGGGTTGCCAGGACCCTGCGCTCTGGAGACCCCTTCCTGCCTTCTCTACCGCCGAGACACCCCTCCCATGCACATCCCCTTGTCTCCTCAACACCCCCTTCGCTTCCCCCCTGGGATTACAGATTCTGAGGAGGATTAAAGGAGATCATATGTGGGCTGAGTAGGCCAGGCACTTAGGGGTGGGAGGCCCCACTCCGCCCTTCTGTCCTTTACCTAAAGCCCTTATGCCCCTCTGCATCCCGAGAGGGGTCTCTCCTCCGGGGCTCCGAACCCTGGCGAGCCCCGAGCAGGACTGGGGGGAACCCAACAGGGCTGGATCCCTCTCGAGTCCCCGGTGCGGCCTGCGCACTCCCGCCCCATCATGAAGTATGGCCCCCTGGTGTCCTCCTCCTCCTCGCCGCCTCACCTGGATCATGTAGAGCTGGGCCACCTGGTACTCGTCCAGGCTCATGGGCAGCAGGATGTGGTACTCCTTGATGAGCATCCTGAAGGTGCTCGGCCGGCCGCGCGCGGCCTCCGCTCCGCCTGGCGCAGGGCACGGCGCGGCCGTCAGTGCGGGGCGGCGGCGCGCGGCCCCGAGCCCTGCGCACCGACCCAGGGGCTGGAGCGGCGGGACCCCATGCCCGGGCCCGCCACCGAGGAGGCAGAGGCGAGCCCAGCCTGCCGCCCGCTCCGCCGGGCCCCGGAGCCGCAGCGAGGCTGAGCGCTGACCTCTTTTCCACGCAGCCCCCGCCCCCCGCCCGCCCTCCCGTCGCCATGGCAACCGCGCGCTGACGCGGGCCCCCCGGAGCGGCGGGCGCGGGCCGGCCTCGCATCTCCACCGCGCTGGCTTCCCGAGCCCCCTCGGAACTGCATCCCGCCGGGCCGCGCCCCGAGGAGCCCCCCACCCTTCCTTCCGGGACCGCCTTCCACCGCGGGTCCCTTGGGGACCCGCCCCTTTACCATTTTCCCGGAGGGCGCTGGGGTCCTGTGCCCCCCCACTCCTAGATGTCCACCCAGAACCGTGTCCCCCGGGGTGTTCCTCCGCGGAGCGGCCCCGCACGCCCCAGCATCTCTCCCCATACCCCGCACTCCAACTCACCTTCCAGGGCCAGATAAGCCTTCTGCCTCCCCGACCCGCCTTCCCCACCTCAGCGGCCAAGAGGTCCTCGGCTTCCCTTCCCCAACATTCTTCCGGGGCCCTCGGTCCCCGCCGATCCTCACTCGGCTAGGCGGCCACCCTAGGATCCGCCCTGGCGGCGGCCCCCTCCTCGGGCTGGGGCAAGAGCGGTCCATTGGGGTCCCGCGGGCCTTCCCCCGGGGGCCCGCTCCACCCACCTGCGCCCCAACAGTTCCGCTGCAGACACCCCTTCCACCCCCACCTCGCACCCAGCAGGAGGCGAGAGGCCCCGTCCCCCCACTTCCCTCTGCTCCGCGGCGGACCAGTTCCCCGCCGGGCTCTGGCCCGCCCGCTCGCCCACGTCCTCGCTCACCTCTGGCATAGGGCGGGCGCCCCTCACCCGGCCCGGGCAGGGGCAGCCGCGCCGCGGGTCGGAGCCCGGCGCCCCCCCAGCCCCCGCCTGGCGTCCCAGCAGGGGCCGGACCCTCTGGCAGTGAAGCGCCGGCCCATGGCCCCGACCTTTTTCCCGGTTCGCCCGCCGGCGCCCCTGCTGCCCCTCCCCGCCGCGTCACTGCGGCCGCCCCGCCCCCTTCCTGGGCCCGGCGGGCCCTCCCCAGCCCGGCGGGGTCCCGGCAGCCCCGCCCGCGGCGGAGGGGGGCACCCCCGCTTCCTTCCCCAGGACCGCGGGGTAAGTGGCCGTCCCCAAGTGCGGGGGCTTTGCTTTCCCTCTGTGCTGTCTGGGGTCCCCAAAGACTCTGGGTTCCTATTTCCACCGCAGCCGCCCTCCTCTGTGCAATGAAGGGGTGGAGTTTGATATGGCTGGGTCCCGGGCCCGCCCTCCCCAGCGCCTCGCCCGCTGCAGTCCCCGGAACCTGAGACCCAGGGTTGGGGATATGCTCCTCCCAGCCCCCAAGCAAAGTCTGGCCAGAAGCTCGTGGCTCTGCCTGGCCTCCACCTAGGACTGGGGTTCCAGGGCCCGGGGCCTCCAGGGTCACTGGGCTGCACACCCAGGCAGAGACCTGTGTCAATGAAATCTCTGGGCCAGCCCCTGAACGGCACCCCCAGGCCTTCCCCACCTATGCCTGCTGGGTACACAAGCCTGGCCCCCGAAAGGCCGAGGCACTGCGGGCTGGCCCACGGAACCACACCCAGCCTGGAAAGAGATGCGGGGACAGTGGGCTACAGCACTCAGCCAGGCCTCTCCCCGACTCTGCTGCCCAAGTACGGGGAGAGGAAGGCACCGGCGCCTGAGGACTCAGACAGGGTGTCCTGAGAGCCTTTCAGGGCCAGTTCAGAGTTGGGGGATGGGGGTGGTAGGGCATTAAGGCGCACGAGGGAGTGGCTTAAGTGAAGTGGCATTTCCACCCTGCCAGGCATCGCTGCCAATCTAGAGGAAGAGCCCTCTAGGCCCAAGCCCGCCACAGTGCCTCCAGCTGTGCAGTCAGGGCCCCGTGCTGCCCCCTGGTGGCGCGGCAGAAAGGCAGGCCGGGCTGTGGGCTCCAGGAGCTCTCTGCCCTTTCCACTACTCACAACCGGGTAGGCAGAGGGGCAGGGCCACCCAGGGCCAGGGGGCAGCAGAGGCAAGGCACAGCCATGTTGTCAGCCTCCCCCTTTCCCACACGGCCCCTGTCCTGCTGCCTGGCCCACCCAGGCTTAGCAGAAGAACCAGACCCAGAAAGGCTCAAAGCTGAGAGAAAGACTCCAAATCATCTTTTTATTTATACAAAAAGGGCATATTTTAGCAAAAGACACACTAAGAAAAAGAGTGGCTATGGCCCCCAAGACTAGGCAGGGAGGTGACAGGCTTTCTGAGCTCCTGCTGGGGGAGGAGCCCGGACAAAGTGGTAAGAAGTGCAGAGTGGTGGGGCTCCAGTGGGACTCACGGTGACCTGGCTGCCCCGCCAGTGCTGCCCGCTGGAGCGAACGCCACTCCCTGGTTCCCGGAGGGCACCCACCAAGAGACAAGTCAGGAAGCCCAGGATAGGAAGTGCAACTTGGGGCCAAGGCCAGGGAGAAGCAGGTGCTCTGCAGTGGCCGGAAAGATCCAGACGCTGAGGCCAGGGTGCTTCCTGTTACGTGCGGGCGTTTCTCTCTGTCTCTGCCAGGCACTCTCTGACCAGGGCCCGGGCATGGATGATGCCTGGGGTGGGGGACGAGGTGGGAATGTGGAAGTAACCTAGGGAGTCTCAGCAACCTTCCAGAGCCCACCCCCTTCCCAGAATGAGACCCTCCCCTTCCACCCTCCAGATTTAGCCCCCACCCGCCCTCCCCACCCCCTTTGGTTTCAGCAAGAGAAGCTCCAGTCTTTGAGGAACTGGGTAAGATTAGATAGATGTCGGGCCGATCCTCAGAGTCTCACTGTTGAAATACAAATTCCCTGGCACTTTCCTGGAAATTGACTCGATTTCAATTCAATTCGAACACTTCTCTGGTTAGTGACCCTGGCCCTAGTCTGGGCTTGGCTCAAGGGTTCTACATTGACTCCAGATGTCCTTCCTTCCCAGATGAAGAAGGGCTATCCAGCATCTGCCCCCTGGGCAGGCAGGGTGGGCCTGGTCTCACTTACCTCTCTTCAGGCGCTCCATGGCGCTCTTGCTACCAGCATAAGTGGGCCGAATCTCTTTGCCCATCTCCTCTATGACTGACAGCAGGTCCGTGTAGGTGCTCTGGGAGCCCTGGGCGCCGGGAGGCTTCATCGCCTGTCAAAAGAGAACAGGACAGTGAGCACAGGTCCTGGGTGGGTCATCATAACAAACCCTTGGCCACACTCACCTGCACATAGCCCATGGAGGGCGGCCCAAAGTCGTTAAACAGTGGTCTGAAAGGGGCAGCGGCTCCTGGCACCGAGCCCGAGGGCGAAGGGACACTTCCGGCTGCAACAGGCACGAGTAAGAGGTCAGCGCTGGGTAGGGACGCCTTGTCCCAGGTTTCCAAGACCCCCCTCCAAAGGCATGCTTCATTCTATGCTGATCAACTTCAGAGACACACCCCTGCCCCTGCGCTCCACCTACAAGCCCTTGCGTGACCACGCCCACTCCACAGACCAGCAAACTGAGGTTCAGCGAGGCTAGGCGGCAAGCCCAGTATTGCAGAACTCAGGCGGTCTTCTCTTCGAGACCTCGACCGCCCGGGCAGACGAGTAGGGGCGGAGCTGGATTCTCACCTGTAGGGACCGGGGTGCCTGGCCCAGGGGTGCTGGAGCCAGGGGTGCTGCTGGGGGCGGGGGCGATGGGTTTGTAGGACATCCCCAACTCTTGGGTGCGGCGGACGCCGGCCGGCCGCTCCTCCGGGGTTGGCTGCCGGGCAGCTCAGCCGCGCTCTGATTGGCAAGCGGGTTGCACGCCCCTGGTAAATAGAGCTCTGGCCGGAAGGGCGGGCGAGCGCGATCGCTCCCTCACTCCCGATAGGTGCGCAAAGCTGTCACTCGAGCTTCCTTATTGGCTCAGGCCTGCCCCCGCAGGTCGCAATCGCTGCCGATTGGCTTGCGCCTTCCGGACCTCGCACCTGTCTGCTCCGGATTGGGCGGTGACTGCCGCCCTCCGCAATTGGCGAGTTCGCGGCCCGGGCCCGCGCGCTCTCAATCCGATTAGTCCCAAGGCCCGAAAGGCGGGGCCTCGGAAGCGGGGACCTGGGTCCCGGCTGCCGCGGTACCGGCCGAGGGGATCTTCCCGGTCGCTGGCGCCGCCTTCCCGCCTCGCTCGCGTAGCCTCGCGCGTCAGCTCCGCCTTGCCCAGTCTCTGTCCAGCTGAGACTGCTGCCGCCTCTACCGTCGCCGACGCGAGCGCCTCCCCTCCGCTCCCGGTGCCGACGGACGCGGGGCTTTGACGTGAGGAGCCCTGCGCCCCACCCGAGCGCTTTTACGTCACCTTTCACCGGTTCAACACCCTTTCCCCGGTCTGCGCATGCGCCCGCCTCAGGCCTTCATTTGTTGCCATGGCAACGGGCGCCTCACCAACGCCGCCACCCGCGGCTCTTGCGATTGGCTGGTCCTCAGGTCTAGGCTGGCGTTAGGTCCGAGGGCGGCCTCAAAGGCCCCTCGACCCGCGTCCCGAAGGTCCGCGCCTCTGCCTAGGATAGTGACCACGCTATAGCAATTAACCTTCACTGTGTACCTACTGTGTGCCGGAACCCTGGGCCCAAGGGATCATGGGTAAGAGCCTGAAGTCAACTGGCTGGGTTCGAGTCTCAGCATCCCCCGTAGTGCTTTCCCTCCGGGAAAGTTGCTTGCCTGCCTCGATGGGCCTCAGTTTCCCCGTCCGGAAAGTGGAGAAGCTAATAACTACCTCGGGTGATTGTGTGGATTAAGTGACTACTCATAAGGTGCTTGTTTCATTCCCTATCCTTCCCCATGCCAATGCCTTCCTCCCAAGCCCAGGTTTTAGATCCTCCACCACCCACCCACTCACGCTCCTCCCCCAAACTTCCCAGGCTCCTCCCCCAAACTTCTCTGGCCTTGTGTACCCTTCTTGCCTTCCTGCCCCAGCTCTGTAGACTTTCTTCATCCTCAGGACGCGCATTCCCTCCTCCATCCCAGACCGTGTGCTGAACCCAGACACTGAAATGAACTGGCCCTGGCCTCTAACCTCGCGGCTCCTAGCCTCGAGGTCAGAGGCTAAAGCAGGAGGGAGAGGGGGCATTAACTAAAAGCGCACATTACAGGAGGGCTGGCCACGTGGAGACCTGGCCAGGTGCACAGGAACTTAAAGGAAGGGGCCTGCCTGGTGACATCACAGAAATCTTCCGAGTTGAGGTGGCATATGACGCGAAGGCGGGAACAGAGACCGAGGGTAGGGCTGGAGGGAAGCAACGCAGGGAAGTGGGTGAGCACCAGTGACTGGAGAAGCCGACATCTCCCCCCTGGAGGCTAAGTTGGGAAGTGCACGGAACTGGAGAGGTAACCGCGTGCCGCTGTGTAAGGAAGCTGAGTAGCCAGTATTTCCCCTAACTTCCGCGCTACTAGGTCTTGCTACCTAGTTAATATTTTCTTTAAATCAGTTCATTTGCTCTTTCCTTCTTAATTTTTTTTTTCGTGTGTGTGTGTGTGTGTGTGTGTGTGTGTGTGTGGTGCTGAGGATTGAACTCAGGGACATTCTATCTCTGAGCTACACCCCCAACCCTATTTTTATTTTGAAACAGGGTCTCACTAGGCTGATGAGTCTTACAACTTGGTGAGGCTGCCCTCGAACCTTCGATCCTCCTGTCTCAGCCTTCCAACCTCCCACACCCAGCTAAACTCATTTCTTTAAAACCTCAAATAAAAAGGAAAAGCAATAATGTCCATTTAGTCACATGTTCAGTAAACTATAGTTCTTTTTTGTTTTTTTGGTACTGGGGATTGAACTCAGGGTGTCCTACCTCCTAGCTATACCCCCAGCCCTATTTTTTTATTCTTTATTTTGAAACTGGGTCTCACTAAGTTGCGGAGTGCCTCACTAAGTAGCTGAGGCTGGCTGTGAACCCAGATCCTCCCGTCTCAGCCTCCCAAAATGCTGGGATTACAAGCGTGCGCCACTACGCCCGGCTAACTATAGTTCTTCTTCTTTTTTTTCTTTTTTTTTTGCGGTACTGGGGATTGAACTCAGGGGCAGTCTACCTCCGAGCTATACCCCTAGCCCTATTTTTTATTCTTTATTTTGAAACGGAGTCTCACTAAGTTGCGGAGGGCCTCACTAGGTAGCTGAGGCTGGCCTCGAACCCAGATCCTCCGGTCTCAGCCTCCCGAATGCTGGGATTACAAGCGTGTGCCACCACGCCCGGCTACTACAGTTCTTCTAATGCACATTCAAAGCCAACTACTACTACTAAAAATAAGCAATGGCTGGAGCCGGGAGTGGTCGTGCATGTCTGTAATTCCAGTACTTGGGAGGCTGAGACAGGAGGATTGCAAGTTCGAAGCCAGGCTCAGCAACTTAGCAAAGCTCTCAGCAACCTAGTGAGACCATGCTTCCAAAAAAAAAAAAAAAATCAGAGTCAGGCAGGGGGTGCAACTTGAAGGTAGAATGCCTCTGGATTCAATCCCCAGCACTACAAGAAAAAAAACAAAACAAAACAAAAACTAGTAGTACTGTGATCACAGGTACTTGGGAGGCAGAAGGATTGAAGGTTTGAGACCAGTCTCAACATTAACAATCTCTTCAGCAACAGCAAGACCCTGTTTCACAATAAAAAATTAGAGCTGGGTGTGGTGGTGAGCACTTGTAATCCCAGTACTTGGGAGTCTAAAACTGGAGGATCTGGGTTCGAGGCCAGCCTCAGTTACTTAGTGAGGCCCTCTGCAACTTAGTGACCCTGTTTTGAAATAAAGAGTATGAAATAGGACTGGAGGTGTCACTCGGGGGGTAGAATGCCCCTGGGTTCAATCTCCAGTACCGCAAAAAAAAAAAATTAGAGCTGGAGGTACAGCTCAGAGAATGCCCCTGGGTTCAATCCTCAGTACCAAATAAGTAAAATAAAAAGGGTGCTGGACATGGTGGCACTTGTCTGTGATTCTTAAAAATAAGAAGCAGTGGCTGGAGCCAGCCGTGGTGGCGCACGCCTGTAATCCCAGTACTTGGGAGGCTGAGAGAGGCAGATTTCAGGTTTGAAACTAGCCTCAACAACTTAGTGAGAACTTGTTTCTTATTTTTATTTTTATTTTTTTTTGCGGTACCGGGGATTGAACCCAGGGGTATCTTACCTCTGAGCTGCACTTTCAGTCGTTTTTTCTTATTCTTTATTTTTAAACAGGTTCTCATTAAGTTGTGGAGAGCCTCACTAAGTAGCTGAGGCTGACCGAGAACCTGGATCCTCCGGTCTCAGCCTCCCTAGTACTGGGATGACAAGCCTGCGCCACCATGCCCAGCAGAACTTGTTTCAAAATAAAAGGGCTGAGGGTGTAGCTCAGAGATAGAATGCCCCTGTGTTCAATCTCTAGTACCACAAGAAGAAGAAGAGGAGGAGGAAGAGGAAGAGGAGGCATCATCAAGTCACCCAAGATCTTCCACTCCTATTCTTGGATCCACTGACAGGTCCCCCTCCTTTGAGAACCACGGGGACCCCTGCACCTTCCTACTTTCTTCATTGCCGGTTACGTTACTCTGTTGGGGCTGACTAATTAATACACAGACAAAACAAAACACCAGACTGGGTGGCTTAAATGACAAAAACTTCTCATCGTCCCAGAGGCTGGCCGTCTGAGATGAGGGCGGTGGCGAGGGGGGTTTCTGGTGAGGTTTCCTGTCCTCATATGGCCTTCCCTTGGTGGGGGGGAGAGTGCACTTTTTGGTGTTTCTTCTTATAAGGACATCCTATCAGAGCAGCGCTCCAGTCATAACCTCAGTTAACCTCAGTGACTTCTGTAGCCTGTTTCCAAATACAGACACACTGGGGATTAGGACTTCAGAATGGGAATGGGGGGGGATCATTCAGTCCCTAACACCCATTTGGGGTAGAGGGTATGCTTGGGAGGCGCAGTGATCCTGATCCTGTGCTAGAGCGGTTTTCCATGTCCCTTCTCCTTGGAGAGTGAGCTGTGACAAGAGGAGCACAGAGTTCCCTGAGGGGGCAGAGGTGACAAGTGTGGCCTCCCCCAGGCAGAAGACCTTGCCCAGTGGGGGAAATGGCGCAGGCCTCTGGGCCGTGCTTCCGGGATCCCCTCTCCAGTAATTCCGGTACTCCAGAGGTTGAGGAGAATCGCAGGTTAGCTGCTAACTACCATAACTTAACAAGACCCTCCACAATTTAGCAAGACCTTGTTTCAAAATAGAAAATAAAATAGGGCTGGGGACATAGCTCTGAGGTAGAATGCCCCTGTGTTCAACCCCAGCAACACACACACACACACACACACATGCAGCATTATATGTCAATGAATGAAGTTATGTTAAAAAAATTTTTTTGTAGTACTAGGGATTGAACCCAGAAACTTTCTACCTTTAAGATACACCTTCAGAGCCGGGCGTGGTGGCGCACGCTTGTAATCCCAGCATTTGGGAGGCTGAGACAGGAGGATCCGGGTTTGTGGCCAGCCTCAGCTACCTAGTGAGGCACTCCGCAACTTAGTGAGACCCAGTTTCAAAATAAAGAATAAAAAATAGGGCTGGGGGTGTAGCTCGAAGGTAGAATGCCCCTGAGTTCAATCCCCAGTACCGCAAAAAAAAAAAAAAAAAAAAAAAAAGAT
This sequence comes from Graphiurus murinus, assembly GCA_004027655.1. NCBI lineage: Eukaryota > Metazoa > Chordata > Mammalia > Rodentia > Gliridae > Graphiurus > Graphiurus murinus. The sequence goes on along the minus strand of PVLC010022985.1, from coordinate 1,044 downwards.
ACACCTTCAGCCTTTTTTATTGTTGTATTTCTTATATTTATTTATTATTTGTTTGTTTGTTTGTTTTGGTGCTGGGGATTGAAGCCAGGGGCATTCTACCTCCTGTCTCAGCCTTCCAAGTACTGAGATTACAAGTGTGCACCACTACACCTGGCTTCTTTCTTATGTAGAAACAGGGTCTTGTCAAGTTGCTGAGACTGGCTTTGAACCTATGATCCTCCTGTCTCAACCTCCCAAGTACTGGGATTGCAGACGTGCACAACCATGCCTAGTCCTTCTAATTTATTTTATTTATTTGTTTGTTTATTTATTTATTTTGCAGTACTGGACATTCTACCTCCAAGCTATACCCACAGCCCTATTTTTTATTCTTTATTTTGAAACGGGGTCTCATTAATTTGCGGAGCGCCTCACTAAGTAGCTGAGGCTGGCCCCGAGCCCAGATCCTCCGGTCTCAGCCTCCCAAGTACTGGGATTACAAGTGTGTGCCACCACACTCGGCTTCTTATTTACTTTGAAACAGGGTTTCACTAAGTTACCACCAGCTGGCCTCAAATCTGCGTTCCTCCTGTCTCAGCCTCCCAAGTACAGGATTACAGGAGTGTGCCACTGTACCTGGCTTAATGTATGTAAATCTTTAAATAATCATCCAGATAGCTGGTGGATTCCGGGATTCAGTGTAAAATGTGGTGGAAGAATCTACCTGTATCACAGGTATACCAGGCAACCTCACTGAAGGAGGTGGGGATCAGTGGACTCTGCTAGGCTAAAGGAGCCAGGTGTGGTGGCACATGCCTATAATCCCAGTACTTGGAAGGCCGAGACAGGAGGATCACAGGTTCGAGGCCAGCCTCAGCAACTTGAGGCAAAAGGAGCTGCACCTAACCCTGGAGTCTGGCTGGAGCCTGGGAGCATGGGTTAGTAATTCTGAAACCTATACCTGCGCGCTGGAGTTGAACAAGTCACTAGCAATGAGACGTAGAGGGTGGGAGTCAGGTTTCTTGCTGTTGGCATGCGACCTTGCCAAGAAGCAAGAGGAGAGGC